>JAJGRW010000500.1:0-15773 GCA_025461045.1 Carex parvula | reverse complement strand
AAAAAAAAAAAGACAGATTGTTTGATGAATTTGAAATTTCATCTTTTAATCACAGTCTTTTACGGATTAGTCATTAATTGTTTGTTTAAGATGTTGAAAACTATGGGATTTAATTATTTACGATGTTGAAAAGTATGGGATTGAAAAAAAAGATAGATTGTTTCATTGAATCTGAAATTTCATCTTTTAATCACTGTCTTTTGCGGATTAGTCATTAATTGTTTGTTTAAGATGTTAAAAAGTATGGGATTTAATTATTTATGATGTTGAAAAGTATGGGATTGAAAAAAAAAGATATATTTAATATTCAATCTGAAATTTTATCTTTTAATCACAGTCTTTTGCGAATTAGTCATTAATTGTTTGTTTAAGATGTTGAAGGATTTAATTATTTACGATGTTGAAAAGTATGGGATTGAAAAAAAAGATAGATTGTTTGATATTCAATCTAAAATTTTATCTTTTAATTACAATCTTTTACGGATTAGTCATTAATTGTTTGTTTAAGATGTTAAAAAGTATGGGATTTAATTATTTACGATGTTGAAAAGTATGGGATTGAAAAAAAAGATAGATTGTTTGATATTCAATATGAAATGTTATCTTTTAATCTCAGTCTTTTGCGGATTAGTCATTAATTGTTTGTTTAAGATGTTGAAAAGTATAGGATTTAATTATTTACCGCAAGTCGCGATCGGAAAAAGAAAAAGGGAGAAAAAAAGAAAACACAACAACATTATAATAGTACATATATGAGAACTTGAAATTGGATACTGGTAGAAAACCAAACTAACAGAATTGCCCAATATGGCATTTGAGGAGGAAAAAGGAACATTCAAGCAAAGAGAAACAAAAATGATTTCAGTTTGAAGGCGGTCACTGTAAGAATCTGTTTTATCCGGTGTTGAAATTTAAGTCGCTGGAGATTGGATCCGACTCTGCTGTTTTTCTCGCAGGGTCCTGCTTTTCCGATTCCAACCATTCAAATTCGTTGAGATTTGTGCATAAAAAAGTTTCTTTTTCAAGATACGCGAATGAAAAATTTTGAATGGTTGGAATCAGAAAAGCAGAATCCTGCTTTTCTTAGAGAAAAAAAACAGAGTCGGATCCTATGTTTTTTATTGATTGTTTGCAATGATAAATTTACAATAATTCTAAGATTTATTTATAAGTTAAAATGCTCAAAGAGCCGTTAGAGAGCTGTTGGACCTAATTGCTAACTTTGAATGTTTTCGTAACTGCAGTTGTTAGAGTTTGATGCGAAGAGAAGATGAGAGGAGAAACAATTTGGATTAAACTGATTTTTTTAATTTTCCAACTCATCAAGAGTTTAAATTACATAATATATATAAGCAAGATACATAACTTATTGGGTCCAACTAGCAATTTGGATCATAACATAACATCAGTGTACTATTTATTTCTTTCCTATTTCTGGTAAAGTGAAAAGTACAAATACTTTGATCACTTGATTAAATTATAGCCACTTGATCTATGATGAATACATCTGAGATCAAACCCTTGATTCTTCTATATTTTCAGCAGGAGGCCTCGGCAACAGCCAGTTTTGCACTCAATTTTTTCCTAAGAATTTTTCCAGAGGGAGATTTTGGGATTGCATGGATGAAATAAACCTTGTGCAACCTCTTGTAGAAAACCACCTGAAAGAATATATAATTCTAGTTCAATTACATAAATAATAATTAATTAATAACAACACTAGTTCAGCATCTTGTTTAGTTATTCTTCTAGATTCACAAAACAACTCATCAATATAATAGATTTCATTAATCATCAGATAGATTGTAACTGTTTGTTACTAGCTGGTCAACTTAATTGAGTGTACTCCAGAGACTAGATATGAACTTATATACCTGCTTAGATATGTACTCTTTTATAGCCTCTTCAGTGATGTCGGAATCATTGGTTCGGACCACAAATGCAACTGGAACTTCACCGGCAACTTCATCCATTTGCCTATATATATATATTATATCCACAAAATTAAGAATAAATGTAATCATAGGTTTTTCAGATTAAGAAGGAAAATAATTAATTTAAGAGCTTTTTTGCACATACGCGACAACAGCAGCATCAGTGATAGAAGGATGGTTGATAATGAGAGATTCAAGCTCTGCTGGTGGCACCTGCATAAGCACATATTCTATATATTATCAAATGTAGGAAAACTAAAGATCACTTGAAAATCCTATATATATAAACCAAAATTATCTTTGAAACATTTTTTTGGGATTAAAAAGTTTAGGAAGAAGACAGGCACTTGCAATAATTCATTGCGAAAACATTTTTACATGGATCGATATATATTATATAGTATATCATAGATTATAACTAAATGAAAATTACTTGGAAGCCCTTGAATTTGATGATCTCCTTGATACGATCAACTATGAAGACTTCATCATCATCGTCTACATACCCGATATCGCCGGTGTGTAGCCACCCTTCCATGTCTATTGTTGTTGCTGTGGCTACTGGATCATTCAAATATCCTGCATAAATGATCACAGAGAGTTTGATGGAAATGATAATTTAATGGTTTGATATTAACTTATGAATATTGGATCACTAACAATAATAGGCATTGAAATTGAAAGAGGAATTAATACCTTTCATGATTTGGGGCCCACGGATGCAGATCTCACCAGGTTGATTGTGACTGAGTGAGAAGCCGGTTTCGGGATCAACAACTTTGAGCTCGGCATTTCTGATAACAGTACCACATGAGCCAGACTTGGTAGGTGTTGGGTTCTTTGCAAAGGCCAGGCACATTGATAGAACTGGTCCTGCCTCTGTCATCCCGTATCCCTGCATAAAAAATATTAGATTTTAAAATGTCAAACCAACAAACCCATCATATATGGGTTCTACAAATTTTGCTTATTTCCTATTTGATCAGAGAGAGAAGTATAAAAGACCATTGATCTTACAAATGAATACAAGAGAAAGAAAAATACAATCAATTAGATGAGAATAAATCAATATATATAACACAGACCTGTCCGAACACAGCCTGGGGCAACCGGTTTCTCAACGCCTCTTGCAAATCCTTCCCGAGTGGTGCCGCACCAGATAGTATGATCCGTATCGATCCGAGATCGTACTTGTCTACTGCAGGACTCTTGGCCATGGCCAACACAAGCGGGGGAACAACAACTGCAAAGGTGACACGGTGCTTCTCGATTCCCTCCAACATGGCATTGATGTCGAACTTGGGCATGATGTAAATGGCAGCTCCGGTGCGGAGGCCACACAACAGCACGCTGTTGAGAGAGAAGATGTGAAAGAGAGGCAGCACGCAGAGGATCACGTCATCACGCTTGAGGTAGATGTTGGGGTTCTCTCCGTCAACTTGCTGAGCCAAGCAGGAGATCAGGCTCTTGTGTGTCAGCACCACACCTTTCGGCAAACCTGTTCATACAAAATCATGTTTCATGAGTTTTTTTTTTTTTTTTAAGAAAATCTTTTAGTTTATGCCATAATTGGTAAGAATATGATTAACACATCGATATTTTTATTAACACAACAACTTCAAATGTTTTACTTGTGTGGACAAAATTACCTTGCTAAAATTCTCTCTAGATGTTACATCTTTTTTAGAATCCACTTTCTTTATAGTAATGGTCATTGATTATTTATTTCATTTCCATAACTAAAACTTCTAGTAAAATCTTCAAGAACTTATTGAAAATATTTCATTTTCTCAAAGTTTGTAAAGTATAGCTATAAGAATTTACGAAGCAATCATACTAACTAAAACTGTTAGTCAAATCTTCAAGAACTTATTTCAAAGTTTGAAATAGCTATAAGAATTTACTAAGAAATCATAATAACTAAAACTTCTAGTCAAATCTTTGAATTATCAAAATTTGAAAAGTAGCTATAAGAATTTACTAAGCAGTCATGTCTTGCAGAAAAAAAAAATAGAGAGAAACAAGCTTACTTTTTAGTGACTGTACTCAATTTAGTCCGATTTGTAATATTGAATACATCATATGTCATTTTATTTATTTATTTACTACTTTTAGTGATTACGCATTAGGTGGTTTGTACAAATTTTATATTGTAGAATTTCAGGAAAAAAAAAAGTATGAAGTATATTCAAAATATAATATCATAATTGTATAAAAGACACTAGAAACTCTATTAACTGAAATAAACTTTGTATAAAATCGTAATTCAATAAAAAAAAACACTAGAAACTCATTTCAAATATATATTTATTTATGGCCATAATATGTAAGAAAGAAATTAACACTGGATGTTTTTCGAAATATAACCTCAACAGAAATACTACAATATCATATAAAAAATTAAGTCAAATAACAACTATATGCATGTATGACTTCACTTGACTAAAACAAGCAGTAACCATTGAATTGTTTCAGTTGAAAATTTTGATAGAGTATTAATTATTATTCAGTAGCGTACTTACAATCAATTTAATATAGTACTACATATGATTCGTGCGCTGTATGAAATGAAAAATGCTCTGTCAAAACCTTTATCTATTGTTTCACCTGTTGTTCCTGACGAGTAAGGCAATGCAACTGGATCCTCTGAATCGATCTCCACCTCCTCCAATTCCCCGTCATTCTCCAAAATATGCGAGAAGCTCAAACACCCCTCCAGCGCCTCATCGATGGTGACAATTGCTGATACGCCCTCGAAGTCTCTAACTTTCTCCACACATGTGGCATGAGTGACGATCACTTTGGCTCCAGATGATTTGAACTGCTTTAAAATCTCAGCTGCAGTCATAAGAGGATTGGCAGCGGTTGTGACGGCACCCAACATGGATGCACCCATGAACGAAAACACGTATTCAGCGGAGTTGTGTAACAACACCATTACACGATCTCCTTTTGTAATCCCGAGCTTTGACAACCCGCATGCCGCTTTCCTGCATAGGAGGTGAGTCTCGGCATAAGTGTAGGTCTTGCCAGAGTTAGACATGATGAGGCATGGCGAGTCGTGGCATTCTGGCAAGTGTTCAAAGCAGTAAGTGTGAAGGGAGAGATGATTAGGTAGGGGTATGTCGGGAAGTTTGGACCTGAAAATGGTGGTGGGTTGAGTCGGAGCAGAGATGGGTTGGTGGATTTGTGTGTCGGGTTTAGGTGATTGCATGGTGATCATCATGGCTGCAGTAGGCAGTAAGTTTACGTGTGTTTTCACAAAGCAGGAGAAAGAGAGGATGAGTTACCAGAAGTATGGAGTTTACGTGTGTATTTATATATGATTATAGGATGAGATAAGTTTTGTTTGGATTTGGTTTGAGCCAGTGTATCTTTTAATTTCTTCCTACCAACCACCTCCGATACCTCCAATTAGGGCTGCAAACGAACCGAACCGAATTGAACCTACCTCCAATTTGAGTTTGGTTTGAATTAATTTCGAATGAAATTAATTTCGAACAAACTCAATTTCGAACGAACTCAATTTCGAACTTTTATGAACTTTGTTACGACTTACGAGTTATGACTTATAGCTGGGCCAGTTCCAAATTACAACACTTCAATAAAAACTCAGATATTCTGAATTCTAATTACACAGTACACCAAAGTTTATATCAAAGTTCATTACAAATAACAAAATTTATATCAAACACCAAAGTTTAGTATAATCACAGAATCTAAAATTTTCCAAATAACTAACAGGAGCAACATCACCAAAGTTTTCAATTATCCAAAATATTAAAAGTACAATTTAAATATCAATAGAAGTACAAAACAATTACCAGTCTTAAAATTATTACAAACCCATATTTTATCCTAAATAAAACATTAAAGTTCATTATCAGCGGAAATCAACGGTTCACGTTTGAGTTAATTTCGAAGTAAGTTTGGTTTGCAAATCTATTTTGAACGAACTAGGTCCAATTTGAGTTTGATTTGAATTAATTTCGAACTAAGTTTAGTTTAAATTAATTTCGAACGAACTCAATTTCGAATCGAATTTTTTACGAACTTTTTCAAATCAAAATCGAATCAATTACGAACTACGAATTTTTTGTGCAGCCCTACCTCCAATACAGTGGCGGAACATAGTATACCTAGGGGGTGCTAAGCCACCCTTTCATTTATTTATTTTTTAATTAAGTATATAGAAGTTCAAGTAAATTTAATTTTTTGTACATAGTAGTTCTCCCTGTGTAATATTACAATTTATAGGATCTTAAGAATAAATATTGAGGAGCAAACTTGAAACTTTGACCGCTTTTTTATTTCCATTTGGATTCTTCACTCCCCGATTTCCGCATCATTAATATTAAAAAAATGGGAAACTTCTTGCTTTGGAATTTGGAAAGTTCAACGTATAAAGAAAATAAAAAGAAGAAATTGTCATTGAATGATTGAAAGAAAGAAATCTCACTGAGCATCTCCAGTTCACAAAAAAAAAAAAAGCAAATTATTAAATTTTAGAAGAGTGGTGAGAGTGCATCTACAGAAATTCAGAAAATAAAGTTAAAGAAGAGCTACGAAATTCAATTTTAATTGAGGTTTGTTAAAGATGAATTCTAACTAAATTGTTATTTTTATCAAAACAAGTAAATTCAAAAAATGAATATCTCTTTTTTAGTTCTTTAACTAAAAAATAAGACATACAAATAAAAGTAACATGTTTAAAACGAATCGGAAAGAAAAAAATATACGATATCGGAAACTAAAAAGGTAAAACGAATCGAATTTATTATGCTCCGTTGATTGCACGTTTAATGTTTTATATGATCCGTAATTAAATATAGGGAAAATTGATTATTTGCCACTCCAAAACCTTCAAATCTTAAAAATGCCATTTCGAAATTTGAAATTGTAAAAATGCCATTCCAAACTTCTTCAAATTGTAAAAATGCCACTCCAAATAATTAATGACTAAAATACCCTCCCTTCTTCTCCTCCTCTTCTTCTCCTGCCATGGCACGAATCTCAAAGCACAAAATTTATATACGCACAGTGGCAGAGTCAAGTTTTTGTGCTTTAGGATTCGTGCAGAAAGGAATCCTACATTCACTTTATTTCGTTAATTTAAAAACAAAATGTTTTTGTGCTTTGAGATTCGTGCAGAAACAAAATGTTTTCGTGCAGAAAGGAATTCAAACTTTTTTTGTGCTTTGAGATTCGTGCCAGATTAAAACTGACGTCCAAATAATTTAAAAACAAAATGTTTTTGTGCTTTGAGATTCGTGCAGAAAGGAATTCAAACTGTTTTTGTGCTTTGAGATTCGTGCCATGGCAGGAGGAGAAGAAGAGAGGGTATTTTAGTCATTAATTATTTGGAGTGGCATTTTTACAATTTGAAGAAGTTTGGAATGGCATTTTTACAATTTCAAATTTCGGAATGGCATTTTGAAGATTTGAAGGTTTTGAAGTGGCAAATAATCAATTTTCCCTTAAATATACATCTATATATAAATTTTTTATAATTATTATATAAGGTAACAGGTATGAAATGACATTTATCCATACCTTACATGCGTGTTTAGCTAATGAAAAATATTTTATCCAATACCATATCCAATAAGCTTCCGTATCAGATAAACAACTAAAAGAATGCTATTGACACCCCTAAGAGTGGTAGTTGCCCTTGCCTAGTTGGGTACAAAACAAAGAAACAAAGCTGTAGTTATTTAATTCAATTTGGTTGTAAGACTAAATGTGATGTGAAAAAGGTTGTTAAAGATGAATTCCGAAAAGATTATTGATCTTCTTCTTTATATTAGGTACAACATATGCCATGTCATAATTAATAAAATTATTTTGCCTCTCTTGTGTTAAGCATAAGCACATAGATGATCTGATCCTATAACAGTTGTGATTAAAAGATAAAATTTTAAATTAAGTATCGGTTCTCCAATTAAATAGTCTGTCTTTTTTTTTATTATCTACATCTTTTTTATATTTTGTACATCATTACATTTTCCTCCCATTTCTGTTCAATACAGTGTTTTTGGGATTGAATATCTGTTATGGATTTAGAAAGTGACCACATTCAAATTAGAGGAGTAAAGAAGGACAGCAAAATCTGTTCGAGCTAAAGATTTAGTTATTTATTTATATTTTTATATTACCTGGAGCATATCTGTTATGGATTTTGCTTTCGAGGCTCTTATCTGATTAATTTCTTAATTTTATCTTTAAGAAACAACTTTTATACTTCAAAATTGAGAATCAACTTCTTATTTAGTTAGTGGCAAAGATAATACTATCTATATAGGAGATTACAGATTTGATTCCCGAAAAGAAAATACCAACTTCATCCTAATTTTACAGAAAAAAAAAAAAAAAAAAACTTTCATACTTTAACGAGATAAAGTGGGACTAAAACTATTATACAAAAGCCCAACTGCAGTTAAATTTTAAGGCCTGTGATTTCACAAGAACCAAGCCCAATAAAACCCAACTTGTGCTTACTTGTTTTACTGTTTCCTGTAAAAGAAAAATGATGTACAAAATTTCTCGCGTTTCCACGTGCTGTGTTGAAGTACATAAACATCATTGGGAGAAAACTAATCAGGGCCGAATTTAACTTAATAGGCCTTCTTTCTAATGGGCTAAAATTTTGTGAAATAACTGTAGTCACAATGTCGGTCTAATAATTCCTGTTGCAGAGTGCAGCAATAGTTTCACTTGTGAAATACGTATTGTACCGTGACGTATTTTGATTGGTCACATTGTGACTTGGAACACATATTGTGTCATAATCAAGTTAGGTTTTTATGTGTTGTGATGTGTCGTGATTAAATTGAAATGAATGATCACGACACATTAGTTATTCCGTAACCACACGTGTCATATCCAAACGTGATTTGTCATGTTTGTTAGTTGTTACCTTTGGTTACGTTTTGAGAAAATATTTAGTTATGTTTAATTATTTCTTTCGTTTAATTTAAGTTAATTTAATTGAAATTCATCTTTGGATCAAGATCTAATGGTCCTGATCACTCCTGAATCTTGTGACCACATGCCGTGAAAATACCAGATTGCGTGACATGTCGTGCCATGCCTATTTCCAAATGATGGTCACTTTAAGCGAATAGTTACAGGACATGAATCATGACACATAACTGGTACATTTGCCTGGATGTTTGAGATTGGCCTTATTAGAATTTGAAAACAGCAAATTTTCTAAATCATTTCAAAAACCAAAAAAACCAAAAAAATAAAAAGATATATTAATATTAGAGACAAGTTAAGTAGGCCAATTATTGGGCATGATCAGCTTGCATTAACCAAAAATGAAACCCATACTATTTAACTTAGGAGAAATGGCACTTATCTCCAAATTTTGTCAAATAAAAGTCCTAAGACAACCAAATTGGTGGGAAATGGGATCTCTTACGTTATAAAGATGTATCAAATAATATGTCCATAAGTTTGTTTAATTAAATTTGATCAAGTATTCAGCCCCAAAGTGAAAAAAGAAAGAAATATGCAATTTCATATATTGATTTGTTGAAATTAAGTGCTCCAAAAAATTATGGGATTTATTTACCATAAGGCGAAAATTTATAAGAATTAAGCAACAACCACATAATAATAGCATATAAATCAGAACTTTAAATTGGATACTGGTATCTAGAAACCAATTAACCCAATAGAATTGCCCAATATGGCATTTGAGGGGGAAAAAATTACATTCAAGCAAAGAGGAACAAAAAATGATTTCAAGCTGAAGCAGCAGCCAGTTTGGCTCTCAAATCTTTCCTTAGAATTTTTCCAGTGGGAGATTTCGGGATTGCATGGATGAAGTAAACCTTGTGCAATCTCTTGTAGAAAACCACCTGAAAGATTATATAATTTTAGTTTAATTTCATAATTTATAACTAAATAACATCACAAATTAATTCACTATCTTATTCATTTAGTTATATATTCTGCTAGATCTTTTTACTCCTCGTACCTGCTTAGATATGTACTCTTTTATAGCCTCTTCAGTGATCTCAGAATCATTGGTTCGGACAACAAATGCAACGGGAACTTCGCCAGCAACTTCATCTATTTGCCTATTATATCCACAAAGGATAAAAAGTAATTAATATAGGTTTTCTGATTAAGAATAACCAAAAAAAAAGGGAAAATAACTAATTTAAGAAATTTTGAACTTACGGGACAACAGCAGCATCAGCGATAGAAGGATGGTTGATAAGTAGTGATTCAAGCTCTGCTGGTGGCACCTGCATAAGCACATATTCTATATATTAGCATCGATGTAGGAAATCTTCTTTAAATTCGATATTTATATATATATATATAGTATATAATAGATGACAATTAAGTAAAAATATAAATGGAAATTACTTGGAAACCCTTGAACTTGATGAGCTCCTTGACACGATCAACTATGAAGACTTCGTCATCATCATCTACAAACCCGATATCGCCGGTGTGTAGCCATCCCTCTATGTCTATTGTTGCTGCTGTGGCTTCTGGATCATTCAAATATCCTGCATATATAGATGATCACAGAATTTTTCAAGGACTAATTGATGAAAATGATGATTTAATGATTTGATATCAACTAATGAATGGATCACTGACTATATATAATACCTTTCATGATTTTGAAAGAAGAATAAGTACATTTCATGATTTTGAAAGAAGAATAAGTACCTTTCATGATTTGGGGCCCACGGATGCAGATCTCACCAGGTTGATTGCGACCGAGTGAGAAACCGGTATCCGGGTCAACAATTTTAAGCTCCGCATTTCTGACAACAGTACCGCATGAGCCCGACTTGGCAGGTGTCGGGTTCTTTGCAAAGGCCGGGCACATTGATAGAACCGGTCCTGCCTCTGTCATACCATATCCCTGCATAACAAAAATGGATAATTATATATATACAGAATTATTTTCAATAATATATGCAACAAGTTAGAAAAATTGTTTGAAGAATTTAGCTGTGTTTAAATATTTTGTAAATTTTCTGTTTATTTTTGTGCTCTAGCTTGTCTTAATTACTTTCAGTATTGTTCTCAGTATGGCGCACCTGAATGCAAATTGCATATTTATATATGGACTTGATGGGTTTCATCATTTATAAACAATCCAGATAACAAAAAGGTTCTTTTATGAATTATTAATTTATATATGATTAAATATGTTCCATTCATAAATGGATGGACTGGATTTGAACAGCAGCTCCTCAAATTGAAAGCGTTGATAACAGCAATATATAGTATAATTAAGGTCCCCTACCTCTTAGGGTGTTGACACTAAGAAAAAACAAAATTAGTGGTCATAATATCTAAAAACCAGACCACGTACTATGTATGGGTGCTTGCATCAAACACATTTATTTCTATTAAGAGAATTAGATTTTAAATTAATTAACATGTTAAACTAACAAACCCATCATATGGGTCCTAAACTTTTTACTTAATTATTTCCTATTTGATCAGTTAGAGAAATGAGAATGAATCAATATATATATATATAACACAGACCTGTCCGAAGACGGCCTGAGGCAACCGGTTTCTCAATGCCTCTTGCAACTCCTTCCCGAGTGGTGCCGCACCAGAAAGAACGATCCGAATCGATGAGAGATCGTACTTGTCTACAACGGGACTCTTGGCCATGGCCAACACGAGCGGAGGCACGACAGCTGCCATGGTGACACGGTGCTTCTCAATTCCCTCCAACATGGAGTTGATTTCGAACTTGGGCATGATGTAAACGGCAGCTCCGGCACGGAGAGCGCACAACAGAACGCTGTTGAGAGAGAAGATGTGAAAAAGAGGCAGCACACAGAGGACCACGTCATCACGCTTCAGGTAGAGATTCGGGTTCTCTCCGTCGACTTGTTGCGCCACGTTAGAGATCAGGCTCTTGTGGGTCAACACCACGCCTTTCGGCAAACCTGTTGAAGATTAAAAAAAAAAAACAATTAGAGATCAATTAGTATTAATTAGCAGATATAGTACATCTTTGTAATAAGAAAATGTTTGAATGGTCCTTTAAATTATGTAGTCTATATATAAATAGACACCGTGTAAGAGATTGAAATTATATCAAAAATAAAATAAAAAGTTTAGATATTTTCTTTCAAATTTCAACGAAACCTGTTCATACATTTTCATCATTCATGAGTGTTGTTTATTTTTTAATTTGTTTTAGTTTATGCCATAATTGGTAACCAGTAACCACTGTATATATGATTTGGTGGTGATATTGAATGGAATATTCGTTTTGTATACATTCATTAGCATCTTTCAAGTTTCAATTTTGAATATAGACAACTAATTGACTTTGACAGTGTGCATGCTTGTACTTTAAATGTCATTTTATATATATATAGGAGTTGGCTACGGTGTTACGCGTAGTATAGAGGGCCTCCGTGCTACGGTTCAATTTGAGTTTTCAAAATCCTAACGGTTGATCCGAACCGTTCAACATGATCTCCATATGAATATGTACTTGCAAACCAAATTTTACATTTTTTAGAATTTTTTACTATTTTTTTAGATAGGTAGAAAAACACTTGATCTGAATGGTACAGAATTTTCAGATCAAGTGATTTTCTATCTATCTTAGAATATAGTAAAAAAAATTTTAAAAATGTAAAATTTGGTTTTACAAGTACATATTCATATGGAGATCATGTTGAACGGTTCGGATCGACCATTAGGATTTTGAAAACTCAAAAATTGAGCTGTAGCGCGGAGGCCCTCTATGCTACACGTAGCATATTAGTCAGATTATATATATATATATATATATATATATCCTTATTAGGCATCTCATTTTTATTATCATTAGTCCTTATCACATTTTATCTAGCCAGTTTTTAAATAAAATGCCCCACCAAAATTACTGACACTGACTACTAACGGTTATATGAAAACTAATTAATTAATTAAGGGCCAACTTGTATTGTAAAATACTCAATTTTAAGGGAGCACCTTCAAAATTTGCTTCCTTCTCTGCACTCTACGGTAACGTAAAATTTTAATTTGGAATCTGGACCATCCGATTATAATTAGGATCAATTTCAAATTTTACGGAATCTATCACCTGTTGTTCCTGATAAATTAATGAAACAAGATAATTTACACCAGAGTTTGAGTTTGAGATAATCTCAAACTAATTGCTTTAATTATCTATACTTATCTCTATTGTGGTTTTCTCAAATTAATATATATTATATATAACTTGACTAAAACAAAAGTAGGTAGTAATAGTATAAAGATTGAATTGCTTAATTCACCTGTTGTTCCTGATGAGTAAGGCATTGCAACTGGATCCTCTGAATCGATCTCCACCTCTTCAAATTCTCCATCATTCTCTAAAATACTTGAAAACCCCAAACATCCCTCCGACGTCTCATCGACCGTGACAATTGCGGTTAACCCCTCGAAATCTCTAATTTTGTCCACGCATGCGGCATGAGTGATGATCACCTTAGCTTTGGATGATTTAAACTGCTTCAAAATCTCTGCTGCTGTCATAAAAGGATTTGCCGCGGTCGTGACTGCACCCAACATTGATGCACCCATGAACGAAAACACGTACTCGGCCGAGTTGTGTAACAACACCATTATGCAATCGCCTTTTGTAATCCCGAGTTTCGACAACCCACATGCCGCTTTCTTGCTGAAGAGGTGAGTTTCGGCTGAAAGTGTAGGTCTTGTTTGAGTTTGGAAACGATGAGGCATGGCGAGTCACCGCATTCCGGCAAGTGTTCGAAGCAGTAAGTGTGAAGAGGGAGATGGTTAGGTAGGGGTATATCAGGAAGTTTTGACCTGAAAATGGTGGTGGGTTGAGGCGAGGTTGAAATGGGCTGGGTGGATTTGTGTGTTAGGTTTAGGTGATTCAATGGTGATCATGGTTGGAGAATGGAGATGCAAGTTACTTTCTTTTCCAAAGAAGTAGGAGAGGGAGAGAGAGGGGATGAAAGAGCAAAGGCGGTGACTCTGCGTGTGTTATTATTATAGGATGAGTTGCGGTGAATTTTGTTCAAATGTATCTTACTCTTTCAAACCAACCACTTGCCTCCTATATAAATATTTAACAATATAGTAACGGAAAGAAAAAATGAATAGAAAGAAGAAACCAATAAAAGAAGAGAAGAAAGAGCAGAGAGTGGTAGGTAGTTGCCTATAGTTGTGAGTAACAAAACAAAGAAAAACTAAGATTTAGTTAATTATTTATATATATATATATATATATATATATATTACCTGGAGCAAATCTGGTGTGGGTCAGAAAATTGACAAGGCAAATGAAAGGTGGAAAGAAGGACCGCGTGGGAAATGAGGGAAGAGAGAGAATAAATAGGAGTAAGAGGTGAGAAGGGTAGGTAGAGTACATGCATCACTTCGTTGAGAGATTTAAACAAGAGAGACTCAGATGCGAATCGGGTAGATAGGAAAAAAAGATGTGTGCTCGTCTACTTCTCAGAAAGAGAGGAGAGAGAAACAAACCAACCCCCCTTCTCTCTTTCTCTCATTAAATTCAAACTCTGATCTCCTCAGCCTTCTCTTATGTATCTCTTCATGTAGCCAATCTAATTCATGTGTTGCTTGTCTACCTACTACTCTACCTGTATAGTAACAAGATTTTGCAAATTATTTGTGAATAATTATTTTTTCGGTGATGGCGATCTAAATGAGAATTATTTGTGAATTTACAACTTTTTCCGATTTTACTAATAATTTGCAAATAATTCACAAACTTTTTTTTGGTTTTTTTTTCCTCCTTTGTGGAACTGAGATCTCCATGGATAATTTCAAATTTTTAAATTATATCCAAATTATTTTGAATTACGAATTTTTATTCGCCCAATCAATCCGAATAATTTATTTGTCACTGTACTAGACGTCTACTTAGTTTGATCCAGGGAAATTGATACTTTAGAGAATCTAGATTTGATTGTAGATGCACAGGTGCATGTGTATGGAAGTAAATGTTCTGCGTATTTCCAGGTCGGTCCCAGATGCGGTCTGGTCAGAGCTGTCAAATTAATTGGTCAATTTAGGTAAAAAAATATAATAAAATACTATTATTACCGCTTTTATTCTCACCGAGTCACCGTGACCAACAATTTTTTGCATAGCATAAAAACTAATTAATTATTAATTAATACATAAAATAATAAAAAATTGTTTTTAAAGTTTAAAGTTTAGAAGTTGGAGATGATTTATTGCAAAACTGGACAATATTAGCGTCCCTCTATTGATTCTAAACGTTGGCATGTGAGAAAATTGATTCAGTTCAGGAATAGTGAAATTTGAGTTAGAATAGTGAAATTTCAAAACTGGACCATATTTGCTTGCGGTCAAGTTTGGATCAGTACAAAAATAGTGAAATTTGAGTTAGTAGTTAGAGAAAATTTGATGGTATGAAAATAGTGCTAATTATGATAATATTATATATTTTAATTTTTTTTTACCACGAGCAAAATAATTGTTGGTACCAACTTAGGGGTGAAAACTGTATGGATAATATTCGATCAATATTTGATTCGTATTTAAAAAATTAGATGTGGATATATCCGATATCCGAATATCCGTGTGGATATGGATACTGATATGGTTTTATATTTCAATTATCTGTATCCGAATAGTAGATATATATCATATATTTTAATATATATTATGAAAAATATTGATATTCACCATTAAAATTAGATAAATATTATGAATTTTGGTATTTTTAAATATTATTTTAATAAATATCCGATCCGATCCGTATCTGTATCTATATCCAACTGATAACCGATCTGTATCCATATCTAAAAAATTAAAAGAAAATAT
>JAJGRW010000499.1:455081-485399 GCA_025461045.1 Carex parvula | reverse complement strand
TAATTTACCAATTTGAATATATACTAATTTTTCCTCCATATACAGTTGAAATAGTTTGAACACATTCAACTTATGCACTTCTTATTTGAGAATACATCTTAATCATGGGTTAATATAGAACTTGACAAAAAGCTAATATATTTCTTTTAAATTAAAAAAAAAATCCTTAGTTTACTTTATTAGTTTGTTAGATGAACAATATTTCCATTAAATATACATAATTCTGAAAATCAATGAACAATAATACAGTATATCTTATATAAAAGATACTCAATTTAATCTATTAATTATTAACATTACTTAAATTGTCTTCTTTTAAAGATTGACAGTTATTATTTTGAATATATACTAAGATATATAAATTTACTCATGGTTGGAAAGCATTGCATTTCAAGAAAAAACTGATAATATACAGAATTGGCTCAAGTACTAGCTAGGTTGATACAAGGTAAAAGAGAAAAAATGAAAGAGGAAAGAAAGGAAGAAAGCCTAGCTAGCCATGAAATACTAAGGCTCACAACTACAGCTACATTAATTAATTAATTTCCTAGTGAACTTGGTGGCATATGCATTCCGGCAACATAATACCGACCAGAAGCGGCATCTTGTCTTGCGTCGAAGACCACGGTCGGACTTACATGATTGTGAACTCCCTCGTAAGTGGTTATCACGTAACTTGGATCATCTTTGTCTCTCTCAACTCTTTTCTTCACCGAGCAACCCTCCGTTGAGCACCGATAGTAGTTCCTGCATGCGTATCATATGAAAAGCATGCACTATTCAGGCTAAGGCATAGGTTGTGCTTGTACATGTATGCTATCACCAATTTAATTTCATGCTCATGCAGATTTAGTAATCTTCCTGTCCTGATGCATAGATGCTTGCTAATTTATTGCACAACAAATAAACATATTTAACCATGTGTAACTGTGATCAATGTTTAATTTAATTAAAATCTTTTAGGTGGTATTAATTCTATGTCTTTACCTTGGATTAGGGCTATTCTTCACAGACTTCTTTCCATATTTTCTCCACTTATAACCATCATCTACTATCTCTATCTGTGATTGCATCCTAAATGCAATCCTTTCAGTTATCGGCCTCTCCATCGCAGCCGCTGCACTGTGTATATATATACAAATGATAAACTCCGATATAAGCAAATGAGATCTCACTGATAATTAAACTCCGATAAGCAAACGGGATCGATTAAATGTTTGAAATTTAATTATCATTAAGTAACAATAATAAGAATAATACTAATTATAATATAAATTCTGTGCACTCGCCTTGCGCCGCCACTGCTCGTTGGTACATCAACCCCGGCACTGTTTTGCGCAGCTTGAAACACAGCACTCTCCATTTGTGGTGCACTCATGCCGCCTTGCATTAATGGTGCACCGACAGGAGCACCCTGCATCAATGGTGGCGGGATGAAATTGGTGGGTCCGACTCCCGGTTCCATCAAGATGTAATCTGATAGATCAAATGGTGGAGGTTGATCGGGCTGAGCATCGCCCAAAGGAATACTATAGTTACCAGATGCGGATCCAGACTCAGCTGACCCGGATCCACTTCCTTGACCATGCGGCGGGTTGTAGGAGGCCATGTGAAATGGATGAGATCCTAGAGCTGCTGCCATGGATCAGGGCTGAAACATTTGTGGTAGTAGATGTGTCACTGGTAATTAATATGCATCTGGTATATATACATATGCAAACTGATTAAGAATTCAACTACTGTAACTAATTAAGTGTATGGAGGTAAAAGAGTGATCGAGGTTTCCTGACTGGTGGATGGAAGGTTCTACGTGGCTACAGACGTCTATACAGAACTAGCTATACAGGTGTGCGCCGTGATTCAGTTTTTTTATTTTGTTAATTTGTTGTCATTCATTTTCTCTACTTTTAATTTGCTTTCAACAGATTCTTGTCTTACATATGTTTGACACTGATGTATCACAAATCTCTTTTATTCAATAGACTTGGTCTACCGAACACTGGGGATCTATATATATATATAGAGTGATGCTACGGTGCTTTGGGAAATAAAGAGGGTGTTTTACTTCTCGCTTATATATATCCATTTTCAAAGTTCAAATAGTCGATCCGAATTTCTGAACATAATCTTTCTATTGATATGTGCTTGGAAATCATTTTTTACTATTTGTATAGAATTTTTGAAAATCACAGTTTTTCACTAAATAAAAAATAATAAAAAAATTCAAAAAATATTGATTTTCAAAAATTCTAAACAAATAGTAAAAAAATCTCCAAGCACATATTAATATGAAGATGATATTGAAAAATTCGGATCGACTATTTGAACTTTAAAAATAGAGATATGAGCGTGAAGTAAAACATCTTCTTTACTTCTCAAAGCACCGTAGTATCACTCTCTCTATATATATATATAGCATTAATTAATCAATCTCTTAATTTGATGAAATTGGATTCCAACATGTATATATATATCCTGACATGCATGTGGGCCATATATGCAAGCTCCACTGAGTGAGTCCAGCACGCTACTGAGATCCTTCCAGGTGTCAATCTGTCGTGTGGGCCCCCCATGACAGAATAGCGTTCGTACGGTTCCAACTGCCAAGTGCTTAATTGCCACGTGACATGGCGGCATTTCCTACTAGTGGGTCAGTGCCTATTGGCCTAATTGCTCCATCGATCGACACTTCGACAGGCTCATATAATTACAAGTTATGGACTGATTGCTATACATCATTTTTTTTCCTTTATTACAAATTAAGAACAATTATTTTTCCCTCAAGTTATTGTTCGACTCTCCTCTCTGTTTTTCTCCTTTTGAATTTGTACAATTGTTTACGTGAATTTTTTCCTTTGGACAAGGTATTCTGTAGTTTCTCTTTTTATGGCATATCGTGTGGCGGGTACATGGCATGCACGTTTTCAGGAATTTGTGCTGATCGCAGCTTCTTTAACGAATGGAGTGCGCAACAACGGATCTAGAAGAGGTCAAAGTAGGGGTCCCGCGACTAAAGGAAACAAAATAACGGCCTCGTCGGCCCAAATGGTTGGACAAGTATCCTCTCCGTTACTGTAAAAGATTCCCTTCACTTTACGGTTTGAGATTAACTCTCAGCCGCTTTGAGATTCGGGCTGACGGAAGGGGCAGTATTATTGGGCTTTGAGAGTCGTGCCAAGTTAAAAAAAACGGTCCAGATCAAGTAATTGTAAAAGATTCCTATTACGGTACCGGGGAGGATCTGAATTCCAAATGGTTTGTATCGATTTCTGTATTGCGATTGTATGGCAAGCGCTAAATTAATTTGTACCATGACATGTCCTCCATGAATTCGATTCCCCTAAAGTAACTCAAATTTTGAGTTTGGATCTGGACCATTAGATCTGTTCTGGCACGAATATTTAAGAAATTTTGTGCATTCGACTTTGAATCAGATTAGCCTGCATTATTTATTTGATATAAAATATTTGAACTTTGATATATTATTTATATTATAGAAAATCAAACTATTTAAATTATGATTGTATTATGAGGTTAGGGTAATATGCATATTATGGATCGACCCATGCTACAGATCCATATCCCTATTTGTGCAAACATTTGATCCAAACAGTTAAATATGATCTCCATATGAATTATACTTGGAGACCAAATTTTATCTTTTTAAGAATTTTTTTACTATTTTTTTAAGATAAGTTAAAAATCACTATTATAAATTTTTTAAATAAAGTAATACTCTAAGTATTTACAAAAATAGTAAAAGAATTATAAAAAATGTAAAATTTGATCTGCAAGTATTCATGTTGATCGGTACATATAAATAGACTATTTGAACATTGAAAACGGAAATATAAATTTATAATACATACCGCTTTGTAATATGCATATAACCATAGCCTCACTTTAGTATTATATTCAAATAATAATTTTCAAATTCTATATCTATGATATGATTATAACTGATTATACATGAAAGAGGTGGCGGTTAATACATGCATAATAATCACATGGTAATTGTTGGCTGCTGTGGTAAAAATATATGGATGTCAATTACTAAACGCACTAAGCCAAGTTGTAGTGCCATCACGAGATCACAAAAATTTTCTCTCTTCTTTTCTTTTCTATCGGCATCTTTTATGTTATCGACATATCAACTTCAAATTATATCGTATAGGAGGGTTCTAATTAGAGGTACTACTTTTATCTGATTATCCGGATCTGATTCGAAACTGAACTGGAACCGATCCGGATCCAATTAATTTGGATAGGATATGGTTTAAAAAATATAACTGGTTAAATTAGGTACAGTTACAAAATTAATAATTTAATATCCGACCTGGATCCGAACCGGAACCGATACTGTAATGGATAAGATATGGATTTGATTTAGTTATCCGACCCATAACCGAACCCGACCCGATATCCGTATAAATACCCGATAAAATGATAATACCATTTCTTTATAATCATTTAATATAAACACATATATTAATAACTATGAAAAGACAATCATTTGTAGTATTTTTTAATTTCTTGAATGAAATTTATTGCTCTTTTCGCACAGATTATTGAAATCAAATGTCATGTTCACCTTTTGCCTATAAATTTTCGAAGCTAATTAATTTCTTTCTTGATCTCTTTATCTACCATGTATCTACCTTTCTGCACGGATTATTAAAATTTATTGCTCTCTTCGCTGATTGAAACAAATTGATATTAATATTTTATTTCTGAATTTTTGGAACCATATAATGAAATCACCATCTCCAATATTTTACTTTCTAAAATTATCTCACCTTCAATATTTTGGAGCAGATTTTAATTTATATTATAATGATATATTATGTGAGATGTTTAAGAAATTATAATTATATTTAAACGTAAAGTGTTTCTCAAATGCTTGTGAGTTGCGACATGTACCCGCTCCGGATCCGAACCGGACCCGATAATCCATAAACAAGTTATGGGTATATATCTACCCGGAACTGAAAGACTGGACCCAAAATATCTACGGGTAGATAGGTATCCGGATCCGGACTCGACCCGATTTGAAACAAATAAGTATATGGATCGAAATTCAGACCCAAACACTTTTAGGGTACGGGTCCAAATATAATAGTATCCGGATCCTACCCGACCCGGTAGCACCTCTAGTTCTAATACCTCATGCTTTTCATATCTCATTATATCTCAAATTTTATATTTTTGTTTTTCAAATTTAAATTGTCGATCCGAACCACTCAATATGATATTCATACTAAAATATAGTTGGAGATAAAATTTTATAATTTTTGAAATTTTTTTACTATTTTTTAAGATAGATACCAAATCACTATTTCTGAACCGTTCAAAAATAGTGATTTTGTACCTATCTTAAAAAATATAAAAAAAAACTTCAAAAATTATAAAATTTCATCCTAAAATGTATTTTAGTATGGATATCATGTTGAGTGATTCGGATCGTCAATTTTAATTTTAAAAACGAAGATATAAAATAACGATGAGTTATGAAAAGCATGAAGTACTGAACCCTCCTCATATAAATAATGTGTAAAAGCAATGACACATAAACCCAAGGATTAAACAACTTCACTGACTTATTAATTAATAGATGTAATTAGAATTACCAAAAATCAAGCTTGATATAAGATTACAATGTGTAATTCATCAAAAATTAGTATTAATGACATAATTAGTTTGTTTATTATGCATGGCAAAAATTGATTAATCAACGAATTTACACTAAAATTAAACATGGTTAGAAGTTAAATAAAACAACATATTGATAATTAATTAGGAGGCCTAGAATGAAAGTCAATAGGCCTTTATTTTTTGGAGAATTTCATATATACCCCTCCTAAACTTCAAAATTACGTAATTTTCCTTCTGAAGTTCATAATATCTATTTACCCCTCTAAATTTTTCAAAAACTCACAAATTTATCCATCTTATTGTTTTTTCTATTAAAACACATTTTAAATTTATAAAGTATCGATCCATTTTACTCTTTATTTAAAAAATAAAAAATATTTAGAGTGTTTAAGAAAAATGTGAGTCTCCTAAATAGTCGGTTTCTGTGGGCAAATAAGTCATTTTTCTACTTCTGTTGCTTACACAAGCGTAAACTTAATGGCACTGTGTATGCGTCGAAAGTAGAGAAATGACCCATTTTTGTAAACATATTATATTTTTTTGTTTTTTAATAAAGGGTAAAATGGGTACTTTATAATTTAAAAGTGTTTTTAATAGAAAAGACAATAAAATAGGTAAATTTGTAAGTTTTTTAAATTGAGAAGGGTAAATATGATATTATGAACTTTAGAGGGAGAATAGGTAATTTTGAAATTTTGGAGATTGAAATAGGTACAATTAAGTGATACCATCTCAAGTCAAAATTGAATAGTAAATGGGAAGGTTCTAACGGTGTCCAGAAATGAGTACGTGGGTATTGCCAACTGCCAAGCGTTGAAACTTGAAAGCTAAGTTAGATTAGATACCAAGAGAAGAGAAGAAGAGATTGACCATTTGACCTAGCTAGCTAAATGTTGAATGGATAAAGAAAGTGACAACAATATATAGCAATAATCAATAAGAGGCACGCACGAGCTCAATTAAATGTGCCATGAATCCGTGCGGTACCGGTACCGGTACCTTTCGCTAGCTTCTTCATTTTTCAAGTCCCGGCTTCCTGGAAAGTAGATCAACATTTCAATTTGAATACATGCATGCTTAAATGGCCCACACAGAACTGTCCGAGGTAACTCATTTATATTTAAATATGGACCGTCCAATTAGAATACGGATCAATTTGATCTTAAGTAAAATACATAGAGTTCCTTTAATATTCGTACAGTTTCTGATCCGACAGTTCGGATCTAAACAAAAAAAAATTGTAACCTCAGGTGATATGATCAATTTCAGTACCTCTACTTAAATTCATATCACTTAAGTGACTCAAACTTTGAGTTTAGAGCCGGATCGCACGATTTGCTTTAAAGTTGCTCCATTTATTTCACTTCAAATCGAATTAGTCTGAATTCTAATCGGATGTTTCAGATCTAAACTTTAAATTTGAGATACCTCATAGGATCCGGACCCTCCACTCTCTCTTGACAACATCTAGATGATACAAAAGTATACAGTTTCCGAACCGTGTCAGCGAGTGTCGTGTATGAATAGAGGTTGCCTTGTACACGGTTTCCGAACCGTGTCTAAAAAGTACTAACATACACAGTTAATAAAATCCATCTGTGTCAGGTCTAAAAAAAAAAAGACGCTGAAAATGATGGTTTTTACACGGTCGATTTAACCGTGTACAATGACTAGGGTTATATACGGTTTCTACAAGTCATCCGTGTATTATTTTCTTAACCATACATGGTTTGTTATTGAGAACCGTGTTTGTTTTGTGTTTGTTTAAACAATTTATAATTAGCTAGCATCGATATTTGCTAGCCTTTAAACATACAATATTAAACATTCATAATCAAAACAGGGTATTCGTATATATGTAATATAAAATAAGTTTCATAGTAACAAGTAGAAGAACCAACATAAAGACTTATATACATTCAAACTAGAAAAACTGTAAAGTCTTAACATAGAAATAATTCCGTATAAATGTACATTGATAGTCTACACAAAATAAAGTATCATAATCATAACTCTTATCCTCATTATAGATAGTGAGATCAATAGTACCTACATTAGTCACCATGAACAAACGAATCATCCTAAAGTTTTTCAATTCCCCTTTACAAAGTATCAAAGAAAGTATCACTTGTTTTGCAATTAATACCTAATGATATCTTTGGAAAAAAAAAATTAATAGGTTGATAAAAGCAGTAATATCTGAAAAAAAAACTTACACATGTTTCATTTTGTAGTATTGTAATCTTTTTCAAGCTTGACAAACTCTTTAGGATCCAAGTTCCCATTTTAAAAAAGAAATACAAACAAATGGAAATAGTGAGATCCTTCAAGTTCTGAAATATTGGGTGTTGTAGCGGCAAAACTGGTCTTAGCAGTTCCTAATTGGAATAATATAAACACAGAGTCAGAATCAAGACATGCTTTGAATAATTTTGTAATTTTAATTTGGTTCCTAAGATCTAACATAAATCAAATTACCAAAAATATTAAAATTATGAGAATATGAGGCGCATACCACGCGTAGATTGCATTTGAAATGTAACTCCAGAAGATGAACGTTTTTAATTTTCTGGAGTAAAATTGTTATCCTCTCCATGGAAGCTTGGGTTTGAGAATCTCTCATATTTAGGTTGAGAAAGTGTAGAGAGGTCCACAGGTTGTGCCACCTCTTAGTCACGAGCAACTAAGATGATGAGAAGTATTGGATCGGGCAAACTACTGATGAGGTCCATTGCGATATCCAGAGGCAGATATACAGTATAAGAATAGGGGTCAATTGACCCTCATTTATTTTCCAAAATTTTTTATTTGCAACTTATTTTTTATATAATTTATAGTAAAATGTTACAATTAGTGTAAAATGACCCCCATTCACAGTAAGAAAATTTTATATAATTGACCTCCATTCACGTTTGACCCCCACAACTTGAAAGTCTAGCTCCGCCCCTGGCGATATCGAGAAAGAGTACAACGAGTGAAAGGAAGTGGTGTGTGTGGATTGGAGAGATAAAAAGGACGAGACATCGGCTATGAAACCCTAAGATATATATATATATATATATATATAAATAAGGAGAAAAGACTGAGGAGTTGAAGAGTTATTTGATTAGACGTGGAGGTGCTGAGAATTAAAAATAAGGCAAAAATCTAAGAGGCGCCAAAAAAGTATAAACCCTAAGTATTAATCTTACACGGTTCCCAAACAAAAACCATGTAGAATGAAGTTTATAAACACGATTTCTACTAAAACCGTGTATATTTTACAAAAATAGGTCCGAAAAATGAAAATCCTAATTCACAGGTTTTATACATTGTTCTATAGGAATAACTGTGTATGGTGATTATTTTTTTATTTTTTTATATTCATGTTTGTTAGCCATTAAAAATCATAAAATAAACTTCATACAGATTAATTTGATAGGTTATCAATAAATGAAAAGTATAAATATGTAACATACCAAAGGAACTTGCTACTTCTAATTTCATCAAGATTGTGAAGGTTATTCACGGCTTTTCTCAACCAAGGAAGGAACCTTCCTTTACTAAAAATAGTTGTAATAACCTTCAGTCTGGTATTCCAGTCTTATGCTATACGAAGGGGAAGAACCGAGAAAGAAAAGGAAAATGAAGAGACAAGTTAAGAGAGTGGATACACGTGTTTGGAAACAAGATATTTATTATTAACATGGATTTTGGTACACAGCTTCTACTAAAAAATAGTGTTTGAGAACTGAGAGAAATTATACATGGATGTTTTAGAAAAAACCGTGTATGAAGTAGTACAACCGTACACGGTTTATTATTAATGAACCATGTACAAATAATCGTGACTTTCAGACATGATTTAAAACTTTCAGACCGTGTGTATATGTTGGAGTTTTTTTTGACGCAAGCGCATCCTCACATTACACACTATTAATGTGCAATTTATTCGCATCCGTGTATGATACGCCGTGCATGGTCTCGTTTTCTATACTAGTTCGTTTTCTGTACTAGTGTTTATTCAACAACGACCAAAAGACTTGGTCAATGGCAAGTAGTATGGAAGTTGAAATTAAAAGACCCATCTTAGAGCACTGCATGGAACAGTGTGAACATATATATATATATATATATGTATTGGGTCACAACTCACAACTCACAAATCACAATCACATAATTTGGTGCATTCATTTATTCCTTAGTGTTAAATTTCTAAGCAGTTTCTGCATATTTGGAGCTATCAGGAGGCCCTCTAGCTAGTTAGCTTAAATATGAACCAAAAAATTAAATGCAGGAGATAAGTATAGATTGAAACACTTTATTATATAATATAATAATATAGTTGACGTCCGTATTGGTTTTGATTACTTCCTCTATAATTACTAATAGTGCATGACATGCATGTGCATCTTTTTAGTCATGTGGTTTAGTTAATATTGAAATTAATCTCTTATATCAACTTTTAAATATACTAACATCGATAATTGTAGGAATACATTCTGTAAGAATCTACGTTGTCACTAACATCGATAATTTTTTCCTTTTTGTCAGGGACAGACTCAGAGTATTCCAGGGGCAGGCTCTCCTGGATTTTGAGTTTTAGTGAAGATTTATCGGTTCCGACCGATTTTGCTTCCCTGAAATAATTTGTAATTCAAGTTAAATTTAGGGTTAAAATTGAAATAAATCTGTTGATTTGTTTGGTAATTAGAATTATAAGTCAGAGCATCAGAAATTACAAGTCAAAGCATTAGAAAGTATAAGTTAAAGCATTGTTTTTCGTCGGGTACCCAATTGTTTAATAGATTTAAATCCAATTAGGTATTTAAATCCGCTTCGATATTTTTTTACCCCCTGACAAAAATCTTGGATCCGCCCCTGCTTTTTGTAGTGTGGGACATGCATCAATAGTTTAAGGTAATTAACTATTGAGCTTTCTACTATTTTACAACAAAAGTCTTGATGATTAATTAACTTGAAATTTTTTATGGTCTTAATTTATAAGCGATATTTAAATTTAAAATACCATACTTCAGACAAGATAATTTTCATTGGTACCAAAATGAAAAGGGAAGCTTCCAGTCTTCCACCTCTTGTGAGGATAAATAAAATGGCATGCTGTTGAGGGTAAGAAAATATAATTGTGGGCTCTTGAAAAGAAAAGGGAATTTTTTTATCCGTAGAAATTATTAAAATCAGACGTACGGATATAGAAAGAATGTATCATTTTCAACAAATATAGAAATATTTGACTCATTGAGTCCGATCCAAATATTATGGATCGGATTCAATGATTCAGATCCATTTTTTTTTTTGAGTTTGGATCTGAACCGTCCGATTAGAGGAGAATCAAGCTCTGATCCACAGATGATCCCAGAAAGGTATAATATTTAGATCTGAACCATTGAGTCAGATCTTTCCATATTTGCTAAAAACGAGACACTCTTTCTATACACTTTTTCTATTTCTGTACGTCTGAATTTAACAATTTCTATGAATAAAAAATTTCGAAAAAAGAAGAACCTTTTTGCACTCCTCTAATGGGCCCTGCTGCTGCTCTGCTCTCTGTTATATTTTTGGTACCTCTTTCTGGGAAGCTTGTCTCCTCGGTCTAATACCATTTGACTTGTATTCGGATGAAAAAGTTATTGTTGATTTTTACATAAAATCTAAAATTTGAGCAACATCCGGTTCAAATTAAACAACTCGTGCCAACAACTTAGTAAGGGTAAAGGTGGGATATAATGGAAATAAAAAATGTCAAATGTCTGATTCGATAAATCCATTTGGAACCTACCAGGAAATATGGCGTCAGGATCTTCTGTGGCATATACAAGCTGCAATATCATGAGGCAAGTTCAATACTTCTTTCAAATCATAGTAAATAAAATTAATATGCAGTTGTTTGGGTGTGGAAAAGAATCTGCTGAAATTCTCACTGGTGAACAGTGTTCATGAAATTTCTGTTTTTCTGAATCCAACCGTTAAGCTGTTTTTAGATGTGTGCACAGAAAAATCAACTGTTTCGAGATACGTGCACAGAAAAAGTTGGACGGCTGAATTCGGAAATTCAGGGATTTCAGAAACACTATTCACGAATGATGGATGTCAGCAAATTTCAATTCGTTTGGGTGTTGGGACTGACCTGTTTATTATGTATTATACAGGAAATGCCACACAGAATCTACGCACATAATTAATTGTGTTTTCTAGAATGTAGAAACCTCAACGGGACAAGGACAAGGGTACATAAAATTGGGTTTTCAAGTTTCAACACTAGAATAAAAAATTAAAAAATGCCAGTCAAGTCCTGAGATAGAAGAGCAATAAACAAAGCAATAGAATAGAATAGAAGACAAGACAGACGCACATGTTGTAATACAATTACTATGATGGGTAACATCCATTCATGCTTTTTAGTTCATCAGCACTATCTAAAGTCTCCTTCTAGTAACAAAACATAGAAGAGTAAAAACTAAAAAAGAAACAGCAGAGTAGTTTCTTCCCACCAGACAGGAAGGTCTCTATTGCATTTGCATATGTCGTTTTCACAATCATTCATTCATCTCAGACCTCAGTTCTGGATATTGTCACTTGTAGTTGTACCTACCAATCTCAATTCACACAAATGGGGAAGCGTAGCGTATCCTCTGCATTAACTCAAAAGGAAATCTTTTGAGTTAATAACTCTCAACCGTCTGATTTTAAACGGAGTCAATCCGGCTCCTGCCTATAACATAGTGGCCTTTCAATATTAGTGCAAATCTAATTCGCACGAATTTTAAAACAAATCAGACAGTTGAGATTCATTAACTCAAAAGATTCCCTGTTGAGTTAGCAGAGGATACGAATTCCACAAAGAGGGGGGGTTTAATTTTGGTGTGTTGTTGTTATCATCTCTGTCTAATTTAAGTTTGATTCAAATTGAAATTCCATCTTACAATTTTTTTTAATTTGTGAAAGGTGGAAGAATCCATCTGTTGCTATTATAAGAAAACCAATAAATATTTTGGGCACAGTATATTAAGAAGCAACAACAAAACCATCATGCCCACATTTTTTTCCCAAGTAATTGAAAATTTTAAATTCCAAACAGAAAATATGGTGCTGGCGTTCACCGATCTTCGTTTTTTTATAAGCCGAAATATCAATGATTTTGGACTTGACAAGATGGCAGTACACATTTTTTAGACTTTTAAATAACCAAAAATTACATTAGCATAATGAAGCAAAAGAAAGGTGGGCATTGGATCCCGCTATTAATATTTGAACGATCCATTTAAACATGCACAATTATCTGGCAAAACCAAGCTACAAGTTCGGGACAAGTGCACATCCATTTAAACTTAAAACAAGCATCAGATATAATCCTCTAACAAAAATAGCCATTTCATATTAAAAGAGCTCAGTATTAATAACCCAAATTTCATCAAAATCATATATAATTTGGCATTGGCATCATTCATATTAAGAAAGGTGATGTTTTAACTATTACATAAGAAAAGACAATAGCACAAACTGAAGCTTACGCAATAAAAGAGCAAGACAGAAAACAAGAGAGATTCCAATGACAAAACAATAATAAAAATTCACCATCACCAAACTTATAAAGAGTCGACAAAATTAGACTCATTTCTAAGATGAAGATCACATAAGCCTTCATTTCTACAACCAGAATTCATCTGGATACCAAAAAAATATCGTTACAAGGGCGATAAATAGAATCAAAGTACAAAAGGGTGAAAATGGACCGCAAAAATATGCCCATCATTGTGCATGCATGATTTCAATAAGAATACAAATCAAAGAAAGAAAGAATATATCACATGAAGAATCAATAGAACATTGGCAAGGTGAAATCAATGTGCCAACACATATACTAACAGGCGCATCCTCCTCTTTGTTCAGTAGGCTCTGTTGAGGTAGCTTCTGGAAGGGTCTGGAAGTATCTGAAACCAGAGAGAAAAATTTGAACAAAAGGCATCCAAATGCTTTTACTTTACTGAGGGAAAATTATGTGTTAAAATACAGCAAAAAATCATGGCAATATTCAATATATAACATGCACCCCTGCCAGTACATCCAGATAATACATATCAAGGATGAGGAGGGTTCAAATGCCTCCATTTTTCGTGCCTCCACTTTTTAATTTTATAATAACAAAAATTCTAAAACTTATATGTCAAAATAAAACCGTTAGATATGATCTATATGATTTTCTATACATGTACATAAAAAATTAACACTTTTCAAGTTTGTTTATATATGGATCAATGAGTTGAAAAATCTAAGTCCAGAAATCGTCCACATCAGTGCATTTTTGCAAGCTCTCGATAACAATGAAACAAAGTTGAAATGTCATGATCTTTTATGTGCATAGAGAAAAATGATATAGATCATATCTAACGGTTTTATTTTGACATTTAAGATATAAATTTTGAGTTATAAAAGTTTCAAAAATGAAGGCACAAAAAATGGAGGCATTTGAACCCTCATCAAGGATTATGCTTTTCTTTCAGTGAAAACTTCAGTTATCAGCTCAAACTATGCCTCAATTATGCTGCTTAACATCAAACAGGTAAATGTTGGGAGTGAGGCTATGGTAGTATGCATAGCGCAGATTGGTCCGTACTATGGATCAATATTTCCATTTTTAAAATCCAAACAATTGATCTGAAATGTTTAACATGATCTCCATATGAAAACATTCTTTTAGATCAAATTTTATATTTTTTAGAATTTTTTACTATTTTTTTAGACAGGTAGAAATTCACTTGATCTGAAGATTCTATGACCATTGAAAAGTAGTGATTTTCTACCTATCTAAGAAAATAGTAAAAACATTCTAAAAAATGCAAAATTTAGTGTAGGAGTACATTTTCATATGGAAATCATGTTGAACAGGTCAGATCGACTATTTGAACTTTGAAAACGAAAGTACTGATCTGTATAACAGAATCTGCGCTATGCATATTGCATAGTACCATAGCCTCACTCAAATGGAATTCACATCACCTCCGGTACCGTAATAGGGAATCTTTTACAATTACTTGATCTGGACCGTTCTTTTTAACTTGGCACAAATCTCAAAGCCCAATAATACTGCCCCCTCTGTCAGCCCGAATCCCAAACAGGCTGGGAGTTAATCTCAAACCGTAAGTGAAGGGAATCTTTTACGGTACCGGAGAGGATATGGACCCCACTCAAATGTTGTTACCAGGCTGGTAAAGAAATGCTTGCTTAAACTTACATGTCCTGGTTGCGCTCATGGTCTAGTGCGAGTTTGGCAACAGAGAGAAAAGCAGCATCGACATTGTAGTCCTCCTTGGCCGAAGTTTCAAAATAAGGAATATTTCCATTAGCAGCACACCAATCTTGCGCACTCTTCTCAGATACCTGATATCATTTTTTACTTGGTCAATCTGACTAAAGTAATTTTCAAAAATAATTGCCTCGTATGTGCTCCATGTAGAAAACCACATTAGAAACCAAAATAACACAGAGATAATTACACATAGGAAAATAAAAGAGTCAACCAGAAAATAGGAACAAAACAAGTAAAATAAAATTCAGAGTAATAATCAAAATAGTATATTAGACATAGGGATGTTTTCCATTTCAAGACAACAGCACCATCAACTATACCAAGAACAAGTGCACTTGCCATCACATATAGAAGCACGGGATGGTTAGAAGGTATTCGACCCTTTATCTATCAGTCTGTGAAAAAAACAATTCATAGGAAGCCTTACAGATCTGCTGTTGCCGCCATCTATATCAATCTTGTTACCGAGTAAAATGAAGGGGAAATTTTTAGGATCTGATGGGCTAGCCTGCAAATAGAAATTTTAAATTTCAATTTAGCCAAAGTCCAAAACAATCATATTAACCCCAGTGGGTAAGCTTTCGAGAAGTAATGAAAGCTTCTGGTTCTATGCCACTTTTTCATACATACAACAATTAAGTGTGTAAAATATTACCATGCAAAATACATGCAAACCAAGAAATTATATTTGGGCAATAATTTCAAAATGGGTGATGCAATCAGGATGGTATTGATTACGATACTTCATCAGTTTAGGTTCTTCTTTTTTTATTTTTTTAGGTGCTCATTGGCCTGTTCTTGATGTTTGAGCATCAGGTAAAATAAAATGAGAAACCCAAGAAGTAAAATATAGATAATAAAACCAGCACATAAGAGTTTAGGTACAGCTCTGCACTTAAAAAAGATAATGGACCATATAGAAACAGGAATTGAAAGGCAAAAAAATAAAGAGGGATTCTTCATCCAATAATGCTGGACATTGAAGTTACCTTACAATTAAATACCTCTTCTCTTTATTGACCAGAATAGAAATGAACCCTTCCCAAACAAAAGGGTTATTCTCAGTACAAACAATTAGTATAGATTTGGTTTTGTATCCAGTAAAATTATAAGCTGGTCATGCCGGTACCTTTACTAGAAGGAGCTTTTCCTTTTCTATTTCTCTGACTTTCCATTTTCATCATCTCGACCGAATTTCTTAGAAAACGCAACAGTAATCATGAAACTTTAGAAAAAATAATTAAACAAAAAGAAGAATCTACCAGACCTGGTTGAGAAATTCTTCACGCCAGTTGTCAAGTGTATCAAAAGACCTCTTGACATTGACATCATAAACTAAGACACAACAGTCTGCCCCTCTATAGAAGGCCACACCTAGGCTTTGAAACCTCTCTTGCCCAGCCGTATCCCATACCTATTTAAAAAGGTAGATAAATAGAAAAATCTTAGTCTTGTTGTCATAATAAATACTGATTTACCGCATAACCCATAGCATAACATGTGTGTGCATGTTCCTGTGTGCTCAGGGGCAGAACTGGAAAATTTAGTTAGGGGGGGCTGAAACTTAAAATGCATAATTATTAATTTGTGGTTAGTGAGATTTGAACTCAAGACCTCCCAAGCACAAAAATATAGTCTTAACCACTAGACTACAAGCACACATTTAGTATTTTATGATGGGGGCTGAACTATATAAAAACTTTAGGAGATGGAAATTCAATTAAATTTCAACCTAAGTGATTAAAATTTTCAAAATCATGGGGGTGGCTTAGCACCCCCTGGGCTAAGTGTAGATCCGCCCCTATGTGTGCTACAAATAATCCCTAACGGAACCATCTTCCCTTTTTGGTCCCTCCTTCAATAAAGTCTTTCAGTTTCAACTTTTAACCTAAACATTGTGATTGAATATGTATCATTCTGATTTTTACAATATTAATCTTTCATTTAAAATGGATAAATTTCAAGTCAGCAATGACATGGAATGATTCTTTCGGTGGAGATAATATTTCAGTGTTAGAATGACCCGTTTCACATCTGTGCCCAAGGATTTTAAGCTTTTAAACTAGAGAGAGGTGGTTGGGACCACATTGGAAGTTTCAAGGTAGAAAAAACAAAAGACAGGAACCATTGATAACTTTAAGAAGCATTTTCATGCATTGCTCAAGAAACAAAGGGCTGTTGGATTCAATCCTAATTGTATCAAATACAACTCAGGTATGTACAGGTCAGGTCATAGTTTCATACAAATTTTGCCTTAAATATCAAACCAAAAGAAACAAAGGAGGGAAGGTTACTTTTGTTTAGGAGTGTGACAAATTGTGTAGAAAAATAGACATAAACTTAGCTGTTTGTTGTCTTTGATTCTTTGTAATAATATCAATCATGGCTGTAAAGTTTGTAAAAAAGAAACAAAGATTATAGCATACTTGGAGTGTAACAAGTCTGTCTTCGACCAGGATCTCCTTAGTCATGAAATCAGCACCTATGGTGGCCTTGTACTGTTGACTAAATTTCTTATGCACATATCTTTAATCCAATCATTAAGAGAAACCATTATATAATGCATTCCTTACTATACAAACTATATTTACCAATCAGAAAATTCAACAACTAATAGCAAAAATTCTGCTCTCTTCTCAGATTTACAATAAGAAAAACATAGCACAGCACATTGATGAAAAATATTTCCCAATTGACTGACACATTTATGATAAAGATATATAGCTGATCCAAGTGTTCAGTGAAATACATTTTCATATACTACCAGAGATACTAAGCTAACCTTCAAAATGCAAGGAACCAAAATGGCCGTCAATTTGGTGCTGTTACAGTTAAAGCAAGGAAACGCGCAAGTTATGGCAAAGGAAACTAGGGGGGGAAATGTAAAACCCTAGCTGACAGGGCAGGCCTCCAGTCAATGACATCAAGCTAATGTACAAAGCGTTAAGATAATAAACTATTCAATAAGAGAAGTACTAATTAATCCCCCAAAAGGATACTGGTTCATCAACGATGTCTTCCCGACTCTGTAGATCAAAACAAAAAATAAATTTTATTTCAAAACAGTTAAAAGATCAAAAAAGCACGGTCAAATACAGCTCAAAAACCTACTAATCGTTGAGATCTGAGCTAGATCGGAACCAGAGACGAAAATCCCCATATGAAAAAGAAATTATAAGAGCAATGAGAGAATATACCCACTATCGCCGAGTACTATGACCTTGAGCAAGGTTCGGCGCCTCGCAGTTGCCATTTCCGAACAAAGTCGAGGGAAGAACAGATGTCAAACAGTAAAAGGTCTTAGAGCACGGATTAGATAAGCGATTTAATAATTAATTGAAGAGAGAGAGCGAGAGGGAGAGATGAGAAAGAGAAGGCGGAAGCGCCCGTGGTGTCTCGAAAGCACCATTTGTTTGGTCTCAAGGGCAGAGCACGACCTGGAGAACCAACTATTCAAATACACCCGGTGCATTATTAAATATTTGTAAGATGGGTGTTTTTTATATTATTATTTCCAATAAAGTACGATAAATATACAAAAAAATGTTAACTATATTTCGATCATCCAAATTAACATGTAAGACTATAATTCATATGCACCATGGATAAAAAATGTTATTTTATCCAAAATTATTTTAAAAAACATAAAATCATGAATATATAAAAAAACAATTTATTTAAAAAACATAAATATATAACGTGAATTTATATGTATTAGATCATGATACAAAAATCATGAATATATATATAAAATAATACCAGTGTATTTTATGTTTTTCTAGAAAAACACCAGTGTATTTTATGTTTTTTAAATAAATTCATATAAATTATTTTTTTATATTATCAACTCAATTTTTCTAAAATAATACCAGTGTATTCACATAAAATACACTGGTGTTTTTCTAAACATAAATCATGATTTTTGTTATCAACAAAATCATGATTTTTATTATCAACAAAATTATTTAAAAAACATAAAAACATAAATATATAACGTGAATTAATATATATGTATTAGATCATGATGATATGGCATGGCAATTGCGCGTAGAGATCTCAATAAGTAACTCAATTCGTATGGATATATAACTTGACTAGATCAGTTCAATTTACTTGAAACTCCTCTCCTCCCAAAAAAAATTTACTATAAGGTAGGAGTGTCAATGGTACTATTTTATCCGTTTATCCAACCCGTACCGTATCCAATATAACGGGAACGGGTAAGATTTTTTTTCGTAAACTTATCGGGTAGGGGTATAGGTAAAGATTTTTTGTCGTTATCTAAACGGGTAAGGGTATGGATAAAGTCTATTTTGTACCCGTTACCCCCATCGGGTAATTATATACATAGTGAGTGGCTAATATCAAAATGTTTGTTCCTAGACCGTGGAACAAACACTTCGGTTCTTACATTTACAAAGTCCAAACAGTCAATCCAAACCGTTCAACATTCAATTTATATTAAGATGTGCTTGGAGACCAAATTTTACATTTTTTTGAATTTTCTTTTACTATTTATTAATCAGTTTTAAAATCGTTATTTTCAATGATCCAAATTTTTTTCACTATTTATTAAAATCAGTGAGTTTAAAACTGACTTAATAAATAGTAAAAAAAATTCAAAAAATGTAAAATTTGGTCTCCAAGCACATTTAATATAGAGATAACACCTGACGGTTTGGATCAACCGTTTGGACTTTGAAAATTGGAAAACCAAATAGTTGCACCACGACTCTGGAACAAACGTTTTGATATTAGCCAACCTATATATCTATATATATATATATATAGAGAGATTGGCTAATGTAATAACGTTAGAACTTCGGCCAAAGTTCTAACGGGTCGTTTTTGCAATTTCAAAATCCAAACAACCCATCCGAACCGTTCAACATGTTCTCTATATTGAAATGTGCTTGGAGACTAAATTTTACATTTTTTGGAATTTTTTTGCTATTTATTAAGCCACTTTGAAAGTTTCTGATCCAACGGTGAACAGTAAAAAACAGCCAAATTTTCTGGACCACCGGATCAGAATTTTCAAAGTGGCTTAATAAATAGCAAAAAAATTCCAAAAAATGTAAAATTTGGTCTCCAAGCAGATTTCAATATAGAGAACATGTTGAACGGTTCGGATGGGTTGTTTGGATTTTGAAATTGCAAAAACGACCCGTTAGAACTTCGGCCGAAGTTCTAACGTTATTACATTAGCCAATCTCTCTCTATATATATATATATATATATATATATATATATATATAATCTCATATAGAGATTGGCTAATGTAATAACGTTAGAACTTCGGCCGAAGTTCTAACGGGTCGTTTTATATATATATAGAGATTGGCTAATGTAATAACGTTAGAACTTCGGTCGAAGTTCTAACGGGTCGTTTTTGCAATTTCAAAATCCAAACAACCCATCCGAACCGTTCAACATGTTCTCTATATTGAAATGTGCTTGGAGACCAAATTTTACATTTTTTGGAATTTTTTTGCTATTTATTAAGCCACTTTGAAAGTTTCTGATCCAACGGTGAACAGTAAAAAACAGCCAAATTTTCTGGACCACCGGATCAGAATTTTCAAAGTGGCTTAATAAATAGCAAAAAAATTCCAAAAAATGTAAAATTTGGTCTCCAAGCACATTTCAATATAGAGAACATGTTGAACGGTTCGGATGGGTTGTTTGGATTTTGAAATTGCAAAAACGACCCGTTAGAACTTCGGGCCGAAGTTCTAACGTTATTACATTAGCCAATCTCTATATATATATATATATAGAGGAGGGATCCACTTACAACAAATTTGAGTTACAACAAAGTTACAACATTCATTTTTTTCATTTCAAAGTCCAAATCGTCGATCCAACCGTTCAACATGATCATCTAAATAAAATGTACTTGCAGATCAAATTTTATATTTTTTTGAATTTTTTTACTATTTATTAAGATGGGTACAAAATTCAATGGTCTAAGTATGGCTATTTTTTGTAAAATACTTAATAAATAGTAAAAAAATTCAAAAAAATGTAAAATTTGATCTGAAAGTACATTTTATTGTGGAGATCATGTTGAACGGTTTGGATCGACGATTTGGACTTTGAAAATGAAAAAAATGAATGTTGTAACTTTGTTGTAACTCAAATTTGTTGTAAGTGGATCCCTCCTCATATATATATATATATATATATATAGAGCTGGGCTATGGTGAGTTGTGAAGTAAGAGGTCATTTTTACTTCATGCTCATATTTTCATTTTGAAAATCTAAACAATCGATTCGAACCGCTCAACATGATCTCCATATTGAAAATGTGCATGGAGACCAAATTTTACATTTTTTGGAATTTTTTTACTATTTATTAAGTCACTTTGAAAATCACTGATCCGGTGGTCCAGAAATTTTTACTGTTTTTTACTGTTCACAGTGGATCAGCGATTTCAAAGTGGCTTAATAAATAGTAAAAAAATTCCAAAAAATGTAAAATTTAGTCTCCAAGCACATTTCAATATAGAGAACATGTTGAGCGGTTCGGATCGGTTGTTTGGATTTTCAAAATGAAAATATGGCGTGAACGTAGTTGTTTTACTTCACTACTCACCATAGTCTATATATATTATATTAATAAGCATTGAAAAGAGTATTTTAAATGGTTTACTTGCGTTTAGCATGATCAGAATTAATATTGTCCGTTATTTACCCGCTACCGTTTCTGATGAACAATATAACACTATGACATAATTAGTGACTAATGTTTTGATAATATGATATATGTTTTGGAACCAACAAACTTATTATAAAAAATATTAGATATAATTTATGAATGAAAAAATTATATTTAGATGTTATTCTTTAATAGAATGTACATTAGTAATTTATTTTTGGTTATCCAAATTATATTCATATCCGTCTGATATCCAATCTGTATCCGTATCCGTTTAATATCCAATTGGACTAAGTTTTTTTTTTGTTCTATTCTATTTTTTTCTATAGTGTTTAGAATTATATGTACGCATCAAATTTGACAGAGAAATTTTAGAAAATAAAATGCACTTGTTTAACAAATAAAATTTTGTACTAAATTTTAACTAAAAATTACTACAATAAATTATACGCACAATCTGAGCAGCGTTTTGTACTAAGTAAGTTGGTGTGCAAATTACTACAAACTATATCCACAATATGATCAACATTTTATACTACAAATTATACACAGAACAGAACTAAATATATATATATATTTGGCGCACTAAAAAAAAAAGTTTGGTGCGCATCCTGGGGTTGCGTATGTGGTAATATGTGAATTTTGAAGATATGGGTGGTAGTTGTTTATTTTCCATTTATTCAGGTGGTAACTAAAAAAATTCGACTAGTATTTGATCTAGTGGCAAATACACATGGTCTCTATGTGGGAGATCATGGATTTGAAATCCAAATAGGAAAAATCTTGTGTTGTTATAACAAGAGTATTATTTACTCAGTGGCTTGACCTCCAACTTTTACTAAAAACAAAAAATATAAAAATATAAAAATAATTTACATGTAAAATGCAATTGACAGTTTTCTGCTATATTTTATATCTGTTTCATAATTTATGTGGAGATTAATGAATAATAATAGTAAGTAAAACAATTTTGCATGACTAAATGGTGGTCGTTTGTAATTTGTGAAGAAGGGATGGGTGTAGGTCCGATGCCCATCGGACCTAGTTTGGTTCCGATTGGCAGATCTACCGTAGGATAACGTAATGATTTGTGCGCACGAAAATTGAAACATAAACGCACGGGTTTTAAAGCATTTCCCACGAATCTAAAAGAAAATCGATGGTGATTAAACCCGTCGAACTGAGGTAGGTCCGATGCCCATCGGACCTACTCCCGTTCCTGTGAAAGAAACATTAATCCGTTTTGTCACAAGTAGCCTCACAAAAAGTGTACTCAGCTCAAATTTAAACAGTTCCGCGATGCATCATACCAAGTATAGAATCCTCTTCTCTAAATTCACGGTCGTAATTGGAACACGTTGTGCACGATGGAAAATATATAATAACCACGGGGCACGGGCCATTTATGAACCGAGAGTAGGAAAGCAGCAGGCAGCAGATGTTGAGAGTAGGAAAGGTATAAAAGTTTGAACCCATTCGGTGGACCATGCATTAAAAGGTGAGATATTCCAGGAATTAATCCGTGGGGTCCACTAGTCTGTTAAAGGAATGGATATGTGCCGAGAGTAAATGAGTTAGCTAAGAAGTGGTCGCGCGTCGCGCCAGGCGCCAGCCAGCGAGGCATTTGAAAATGGGATATTATTAAAGAGGCGCGAGATCCACGAGTTGAACAGCGACTACAGAAGAAATGGGAAATGAACTCTGGTGTTTTTTTATAAGAAAATGCTTTTCGATCTCAACCATTCAAATTTGTTGAAATTTGTGCATAAAAAAATTTTTTTTATCGGAATACATAAATATAAAAAAATTGAATGGTTGAGATCTGAAAAACAGAATCCTGCTTTTCTTAGAAAAAAGCAACATAGGCGGATCCAAGAAATGAGCTGCTGTCTGGCGCCTGCTGGCAGTTCGTACAACTATTACTGAACTTTGAAATGAGTTAGAATTCAGATCCTCCCCCTCCCTGGTACCGTAATAGGGAATCTTTTATAATTAGTGGATCTGGACCGTTCTTTCTAACTCGGTACGAATCTCAAATCTCAATAATACTATCTTTTGTGGTGGAGCGAATCTCAAAGCGGCTGTGAGTTCATCTCAAACCGTAAAGTGAGGGGAATCTTTTATGGTACCTGGGAGGATACTTTTCCCCTAGCAGACATGGTTGGATGTACTGTACGGCGGATCTAGAGAGGTTCAAGGGTAAACACTTGTCTACCTCTAGATTTGAAATTTTTGTTAGACCTAGTGGTAAATTAAACTTGTGTTTCTTTCTGAATAGACTTGTGCCTACTATTAGTGTAATAATCTAGAAGTCAATCATAGGATAATTATATTCTATTATGTTTTGTTCATGAATTGAATGATTAATAATTATATCATTTTGTTCCTTGAGTTTTATCGAATTATGGTTCATTTTGGGTTAGGACTTGAAATTGTAGAACACCGTAATATTGATGATAAATACTCTTAATAGTCTCTAACCTTGGTAATTAGCAAGAACACTAATTGACCATTCAAATGTTAGTATGTGGATTAAATGATGGTTAAGTTTTACAAACCATAGACAAAAAATTATCATTTTAATCACATAGATACATGTTAGAGAACATAATATTTGACAGACTTTAAATAAAACATTAAATGGATTGTGTTCGTGTAATTAATGTTTCATTCAGTGTTAGTTCTAAAGTATGAGGTATTCGTCTTTCCTACATAAGAAGTGTGTATTCGTGAGTGTTGTTCAACACTATCCGTAAAAAGTAGCTTTACATATGACATTTCAGTATACATGACTTGTGCGGAGGGGAGATGTTCACCAAGACTACTATTGTCCCTCGTATAAAATACGAGTGATGGTATCACTAGGCCTCTTGATGAAGTAAGGTTATCAGCGCGCGATATGATTAAAGAGTTAATCATATTTGATAATCTACTTAAGATCGAGAAAAGATTAAGTTTCCAAGGATGACACATACCTACCTTGAAACTGATCTGATACTATGAGACAAAAGAATTAACACGAGTAAATTGTTCACTGGATCGTGATATTGTGCTGTACAAGATCATCTGTGTCAATTGGATAGTCATAATGCATTCTGCCATATGCCGCTTATGATTTATAGAATTAAAAGGAGTTTTAATTCTATTGCCAACATAACACAGATCCTATCGGGTCACACCAATAGGAAAGTAATCAGAGAATTATTAATTAATTATAAAGTGTTATAATTAATAAATAAATGTCATAGAGATGACAAACTTAAACATATTAAATTTATAAGCGTGTATGACACGCTCAAATAGTGATTTGTGTAGAAAAGAAAAGAATACGTAATCCACGCATATTCTTGCTAGTTGTGAATAGAGTTTTTGCGAATTCGCCGGTACAATATTTCTAGCAAAAGAAATACTGACTCTCTGGTTGTTCCTAGTCTATAACTGATAGAGGCATCAGACGTCTGGTACTCCGTAACAGAGTTAGACTGCACTTTCAATTTGAATTTGGAAAAAGGTACAAATGTTATTTAATTTATTTAAATGTTAAATAAATTTTATTTTAGAAATCAATCCGGGAGTAGATCCTCGGCTTATGGTAGAATGTAAAATTTTGATTTTACGCTCTTTCTGCACCATAAGCCTAATTAGAATTTAGTGGTAAATTCTCGAGCAGAATTTAGCGGTAAATTCTTAAACAATAATTTGGCAATAAATTCTCAAACAGAATTTCACGGCTTTTTCCGAAAATTTGAATTTAGCGGCTGAATTCCCCAACACCTACCCCTGGATCACGTGTCGTGCCGTGACCAAGTTAGATTTTTATGTGTCATGTTGTGCCGTGGTCAAATTTAGAATGATGGTCACGACACGTTAGTCACGCTTTGATTACACGTGACCGGTTTGTCACGTTTGGTCATATTTAAGTATTTTTTTCATAATTTATATTAGTTTATTCAAGATTTAACAGTCCTAATTACACATGACTCACATGACCACGTGCCGTGCCATAATTAAATATTTCGCATGACGTGTCTTGCCAAATTTTTGAAAGATGATCACGTCACGCGAATGGTCACGACATGAGACTTGTGAGTCACGACACGTGACCAGCACACATGTCGTGCCGTGACCGAAACGTACTGTGCCGTGACATATCTGGTCACGCTATGGCTTTTTAAATTCATGTTCGCTACTTCGCTCTTATTCGCCAGGAAAAAAAATTGCAATGTTGTCAGTAATTTGTACTTACTCCTGATCAAAATTCTGAATCCTCCCCTGAATATACATAAGTGTTTGTGAATTCATCACTTATTATATACTAGATCAATGGATTGACCGGTAAGGTGGTGTAGTTTGAACAATAAAATTTATAGAGTTCCAACAAAGTAAGCCACTCCCTCCATCATAAACGGACCAACCGTAACTGATGTGATATATATATATATATAGGAGGGATCCACTTATAATATTAGAAAGTTACAACATCTTACAACAATTTAGTTTTGAGATTTTAAAAGTCCAAACAGTTGATCAAACCGTTCAACATGATATCTATATTAAAATATGCTTGAAGATAAAATTTTATATTTTTTTGAATTTTTTTACTATTTATTAAGTATTTTACAAAACTGTTATTTTTCAGTGGTCCATAATTGTCTAAAAACAACAGATTTGTAAAATACTTAATGAATAGTAACAAAATTTTAAAAATATATAAAATTTTATCTACAAGCATATTTTAACATAGATATCATTTTAAACGGTTTGGATCGACTGTTTGGATTTTTAAAATTACAAAATCGAATTGTTGTAAGAAGTTGTAACTTACAAATTTTGTAAGTTGATCCCTCCTCGTATATATATATATATATATATAAGCAAAAGAGGAGTATGGTGAAATTTGTTTAGGCATCAAAGAGAGAACAGCATAATTGGATTGTGGTTATGACATATTTTCAAATTATAATATAGACATACAGATGTTTCGGATAAAGCAAAACTATTATTTATTCTATGACAATATAATTTAATTTGGATCAAAGATATAGTTTACTTTGAACATAATTATTTTGCACAAGTTTTCATCTAGATAGCTCTTGAGAATGTTCAAGTTACCACTTTTTAGGTTAAAAACAAACATGTAGCCCAATTAAATATGCACAGTTAGGACTAATTGTATGTTTTAATAGTCTTGCTTGCTATTTCTAAAGTAATCAAAATATGTATCTCATGATTTGATCATTAAATAAAGTTAGCAACTTCACCAGTAATTTGTGTACATGCAAAATTTTAAAATCTATCGGACTTTCAAAAAATTATGCACAGTTGCAACTGTTCGGATTCATTATCAAATTTTTTAATTGATACCTAAAAGAAATCAGAAGTAATCCCGCCATATTAACTCAAATAAAATCATGAATTGTTAAGTCCATAACATATAACTAGTATCATGCCTGATGCAACGTGGACATATTATAAGAGAATAAAAAAAATCTCATACAAAATAACATATTTTCATAAAAAATAATAGACTAAATGACATATTAAAGGACATCTACATGTAAGCAACATTTCTTATTTGACATATTTTTTTATCATTTTGACATATTTTCATAAAAATCTCATACAAAATGGCATATTAAATAACAAATATCATTCCTTAAATGATATAAAAAATAGAAATAATGAAGTCGTGACCAATTAATTATCAATCAATTCAAAAATTCATTTAATAACATTTAAAAAATAAAAGAAATCAAGATCAATCAGAAAGATGATACAATTTGCACGTGAGAGTACGTGTGGCAAGTACATATCTAAATAAATTCAGACTTCTATACGTAAAAAATATTAGATAGATGCATAGAATCACTACAGAAAGGTAAGGCGCCAGTCGCAGCAAGCCGAAATCGGTCGCAGTTGCTCCTCGATTATGCCCTCCCCGCTGACGTCACCGGTCGCTGAAGGGTCAAAAATCGGTCACATATGCCCCTATAGCGACAGATGAGATCGGTCACTGATGCTATATGCTGATGTGGCTGAAGCCCATCAGAGACCGATTGGGCGGTCGCTGATGGGCCCAAAATCGGTCGCAGAAGGGTAAGTTTTTTTTTTTTGTATTTTTTGTTATTTTCTTTTTTCCCAATTGGTACGAAATGTACCAAACAAATATAACAAACTATCATTCATAATACAACACAAGCAACAAACTATCATATTGCAAATAATAAATTATCCCAAAATATGATCATATTCATCCAAAAATCTAGGCAATATTCATCTAAAATTTCAAACCAATGAACATGAATTGCATAAACCTTGAAAACCTACAATTTACTGTATTTTAGGAGTAAGGTAATTAATGGCTATATATATATAGATATTATATTGCATTAGGCTATTAGTTGTCCTCTTCTCGTAGAGGACAATATATTATATTGTAATCGTACATATGCATTGGTGAGTGTGGAGAAGAAGACCGAATGACTTCGTTCCAGCTTGTCGGTATGGAACGAGTCGGCCCGATAGCCATTGAGCTGAGTGCTTGATTCCTCAGGAGTTCTTTTAGGAATACTATATGTATAGTTGATTATATAAATTCCTTTCATTTTATATTTACGTGCACCGGTTCGAGTTTGGGTACGAATCAATTTAGAGGTTTCACCCTACATTAGGAGCTACCCGTCTTATATCGAGATTGCACAGTTCCTGATTCCAATAATGAGTCTGTGGCAGGTCTGAGTTATGCCACACGGTTTGGGACCGTGGCGCCTGATCCCGGGTTCGAGTCCCGGAGGTCTACATACATATACGGTTAGAGTTCGTGGCGTATGGTTTTCCTACTAGTCTGGACGGACAAATGGAGTTCTCTACTGCTCATGAGGTACGAGATTGACTTTACGTCATGCTGGTGGTCAGAGGCGGAGCCACATACATTCAATGGGGTCAATTGACCCCCATTCATTTTGAATTTTTTTTTTTTTATACTCTATTTTAATATAGATTAAAGTAAAATATTATAGATAGTGTGAAATTGACCCCCATTAGTAATAGAAAAATTTTATATGCTTGACCCCCTCGCAGCTGGGGTTCTCTCCTATTTTATATGTTTGGATGAAGAATCGATTTAAAGCAAGCAACACAGGATTGAGATATGTCCATCTGCATTCGTATGTACATAGGAGGGCTCAATGCTCGATGTCATTAGGCAACGTGTATCATTGGACCTACTGACCGGTGTACTTGGATAATATCTCGTTGGATCTTATGATCCGATTGGCACAATACAGGTGGTTTTCTTTCTGTATTATTATTATATAAGTTTTTTCACACAATACTTAGGTACTGAACTCCAAATAGAATACGATTATAAATTCTCCTTTTGTTTTATTTTGGGGAATCTTTTGCATGTTGGCATAATAGTGTCATCGCGTCATTGGATAGTTGCACATACTATATGTATTTTCTTTTAATAGTTATCAAGTTAGGTATTCATAATTAGCACTTGCATATAATTACCGTTCACAAAATCATAGATAAACTTATAATTAAAAGTACTTTGGCCGTAGAGGATCCCTGAGGGGATAATTCTGAGTGACATACTGGGCGATTAGTCGCTCACTCACAAGTTGTTTCGTGGGTTTGTAGGTACAGAAACTGGTGATCAACAGCAGGATCCGATAGGAGCTGTCCCCGACGACAACATAGTTTGATTTACCATTTATAGGACTTTTGGTTAGGATTTACGAGTCCCGATGTTTTCGATTCGTACATCGGACTTGTTAGATTATGTATCCCCTTCTTTAGACTATGTTTTACCTTATTATATATGTGGGTTGTATGGACATTATATGTGTATGTTTATTTACTGATATTATGGGTTGTACATTATGATGATTATTCATGCTTTCGCATTTACTTTGTTATTATATTTGTTTAGCCTTGTGTGTTTATTGAGTTAATAAACACGAGGCGAGGATTGTTCACGCCTTAATCCAAAATTCCCGGTTTGAGGTGTGACAGTTCTATATGCCTTCATTTTTAAAATATTAATATCTTAAAATTTAAAACTCAAATTTCAAAATAAAATTGTTAGGTTTGATCTATATTATTTTCTCTTTGCATACAAAAGATCACGACATTTTGACTTTGATGATTGTGGACGTTGGTTTTTTAACTTATTGATTTACAAATAAGCAAATAAAAAAGTGATAAATTTAATATGTACATGACTACATGTAGATAACATAATATTGATCACATCTAGCGTTTTTTTTAAATATAAGTTTAAAAAAAATGTTATTAGTAAATTAAAAAATGAGACATAATAGAGACAAAAAAATAAAAATATTTGAACCCCTCAAAAGACATTCAATGTTGGATTTACTTTGTTCACAAAATTGAGACCAGTATTTTGAAAGAAAATCCACCTCAAACCGATATACACCTAGAGAGATATAGACTTAAATTATAATATAATAACATGATATAAAATTTAGCAATTTACATAGTTTTAAGACCACAACGAAAAGCTTGTTAACTTTTCTCCTTTTTCAGGAGCTTTAAATGAAATACATGCAGCACAGATCTACAAGTTTGTGTTGCAAATGAAAGATTAAGCAACATTGAGCTTCAGAAAAATAAAGAGAGGATAGGGGTGTTTATCTATCGGTTCGGTTCGGTTCGGTTCGGTTTGGTTCAA
>JAJGRW010000499.1:332838-450906 GCA_025461045.1 Carex parvula | reverse complement strand
GGCACACACGACCTTCTAACGTATAAGGTCTGAATTGCCAATCATCCGAACGCTTTCGTTATTGTGTGCTCAATGAAATGGTAAAATCGTCATCACTAGTCCGGTCACGTCAGTCAGTGAACAAGATCGGAGAATTTCTTTGTCCAAATTCACCCTTCTATTCTATAACAACACAGGGGAATGATTATGTGTGTATTCACAAAAGCCTAAATTATATAAAGGGTCCCAACACAAATAATACTCCCAAAAAAAGAATTTTGTGTACATAAGCATCAAATTGTCCCAATTATGTATTAAGCTTAAACTAACAGAAATCTTTTTAAAGGCCTATGTATTGATGAATTGGAAATTTGAACTAATTACCAAAGCATACAAAGGCGACTTTGGAGCAATGCATCTTCCCCCAGTCCGATCTTGTTCGAGCACTGTCTGACGTGGCCGGAACTAGCGACGACGATATCACCATTTTCATGGAGCGCAGCAACAACTAAGGGGATGATCGCCAATTCAGACCTTATACGTCACAAGGCCGTGTGCCTCCATCTTATCGTTGGTTTCGGAATTCCATTTATGCAATGAGAACAAAACCCTCTCCTCTCCTCTCCGACGGCTATTCAGCTGAGGTCCGCCATTTATATGGTCTAATAAGTTAGGGAGGTTAGAGTTTAGGGTTTGTGGCATCGGGTGTCAGCCGCAAAACCACTTTGGTTTGGTCGATAGTTTAATCACCGTCCGATCTGCATAAAAATGCGTGTGCTCGGCATTAAAATCAGTGCAAGTCTGCTTCAATTTCCGTGACACAGATCTTAATGCTGATCGGACGGTGATGAAGCTGTTAATTAAAAGTATCACATCAGGTTGTTACCAATAATTTATATAGAAGCATAATTTTCAAATGTAATGTAAACTTAAATACAACTAAAATGACGAAAAACAGAAATATATTCAATTTATTAAATTTTAGAGGTACTAAAAAACTTATCTTTTAAATTTTGAAAAAAAATAGGTAATTTCAAAATATTTAACATGCTTATAATAATAAGGATTGTAGTTATGTATCATGTTTAAAAAATAGCTTCAGATAAGTAAATTTATTCAAAGTTGCATAAAAAATTATATGTAATTTGCAAATAAATATGAAATATGCTAATTTATTCGAATTAGAGAACTTACAATATATAACCTATGAATAGTTTCTGATTTCTTTAAATATGCATTAATTAAGGATCTAGGGTTGTGCTTCAGAAACAGTGCGTGTAGAGGAAGGGGAAGGAATGGGGAGGAAGATGATCAGCGCGTCGCTCATCTCTGCACAGTATTTCGTACACTCCAATTTGGGAGTAACAAATCTCAACAAAATACAACAGCATCGTTACCTCCGCACAGTGTCGCTCCCTTCCGCTCCCCTCACTCCCTCTTCGATTTTCCTCTTCTGGAGCAGGTAAAGAGCCCGGGCACCTTGCGGTCTGGTTACTCTTCACCTCCTCTCACTTTCCTTTCCTTTAATGACGACCTCTTCCCCTCCTCTGAAGCACGGCCTAGGAGTAAGAGTAGGAGTAGTAGGGAGGGGTGCGGGGGAAGGGAGGGGAAAATGAGATCCACATAAACATTTTGTCAAAAAAAATAAAAGAGAGAGGCTATGTTGTTTGATGATTTAACAAGGAAGAGTATTTAATTTCTCATTTAAAAAACAATCTTAACTCTATCATCATCTACATTTTCATTGCAAACATGAAATGCATTGTTTTGTCATAATATTTTGGATAGACAAAACAATGCTTGGATAGAAAAACATATGCGTGGTGTGTATATTTTAGTTAAATTATGTAATAAAAGAATATGCAATCGGTAAATAATTTTATGTTAACATTTAGAGAACGGAGTAGGTCCGATGCCCATCGGATCTATTTTTAGGTTTAACGAGGGCATGATGACCGTCCGATCTAATTTAAGATTTGTGCGCATGAAAATTGAAACAGACACCCTATTTTAAAGCGTTCTGCCACAAATCTTGAAGCAAATCAACGGTGATTAACCATCGAACCAAGTAGGTCCGATGGGCATCGGACCTACTCTCAAGTGTTAACATTAACCTATTTTCTCTGAGAAAAAAAAAGGTTCTATTATCGTAATTTGAGAGAAGCGTTTGTAACAAAGGTTTAAATAGCGTTTATCGCATCATAGCGGAACGGCTTGAAAAACAGCACTATATGGCCATAGCGTCATAGCTTTTTTGGTCCAAAAACACTATACCGGCGCTAGAGCGTGCTATTTAAACATTGGTTTGTAATGAAAAAGTCCTTCGCATAAAACAAGGTGAAGAATTAATTAACAATTGAATATCATTACTAATTATGCTTTTGATTATGTCTAAGAGAAAATAAAATAATTTTTACTGACTACCACGCTTTTATATAGATAGGAGTCATCTCATTGTATGAGAGATATATTACTATCTCTTAATTTTATCTAAAAATCAAACACCACCTTTGAACATAGTAACACAACTCGCGAGTTATTCACGTTTAATTCGTTTTTTCAACGTTTTCGAACCGAAAACCAAATAAAATGCAAAAAAACATATAATGCGTTTTATTTGCGAATAAAACACGAAAAAAAACGTGAAATTTTTTTTGGGGGGGTCTTTTGGGTTTTTTTTTTGCCTCATTGTGGTAACGAATCACGAACCCAAACTATTCATTGTCACTGTGCCTTTGAGTGTAATAGTAAGATTTAACCTCCTTGTGGTGCCACAATATTTAAAGGATATAAGTTCCACAAACTCTTTAATTTACTAAACAATTCAAAATTTCAAATCAGAATGATGAATGATTATGCCATAAGCCATACAAAGCAAGGATAGATCAGAAGGTAAATATAGATAATCAGGCCCATCGTTATTATAATTTAATGGATTTGAGAATTTCAATAGAATCCAAAAATATTTCAAAAAATATGGACATCTATTGCTTCTATTGGTCATTATTTTGATTTATTATCCTACAATATTTATGAATTATTATCTAATTATATTTTATAAAATCTAGATAATACTTAATGATATTTTAATTCGTTAATTTTAGACCAGTATTTTTTTAGAAACCATTCAAAGTTATGTGCATTTCGGCAATTATAAATAATAATTTATAACGCCACGTCAATAAATTTAGCAATTATTTTTCAAATAATATAAAGTTATCTTCATTCCTACAAATTATCTCTAATTTTAATTTATCTAAAAATATAGTAAAAATTTCTAATATATATATATATATATATATATATAGGGACTGGCTAAATTGCTGCCGGCAGCATTCTGGCCAGCTGCTGCCGGGGGCAATTTGGTCATTTCCGGTGTTCAAACAACAAATTTTTTTATACAGATATGTTCTAAATATTAAAATCTACTTTGAGACCAAATTTTACATTTTTTGGAATTTTTTAGCTATTTATTAGGCCACTTTGAAATTGGCTGATCCGGGTGAACAGTGCACCAAAATTCTGGACCGTGTGATCTGGAATTTCAAAGTGGCTTAATAAATAGTAAAAAAATTCCAAAAAATGTAAAATTTGGTCTCCAAGTAGATTTTAATATTTAGAACACGGTTGAACGGTTCAGATTTGTTGTTTGAACACCGGAAATGACCAAATTGCCCCCGGCAGCAGCTGGCCAGAATGCTGCCAGCAGCAATTTAGCCAGTCCCTATATATATATATATATATAAATTTAATATGCAAGTACATTTTCTTATGAAGATCATGTTGAACAGTTCAGATCAATTATTTTGACTTCAAAAACAAAGATATTGATCCAAATTACGGACCAATGTGCGCTATGTATGCATAGTACCATAGCCTCACTCTAGATTTACCAATGTACATTTTCTACAAATAGTGGACTTTTATTTTAGAAAAACAAAATTGATCGGTTTCTTTTATTCATGAAAAGTTTAAACATGCGGACTCAATTTTTTATTTTTTAATTATAATATTCCTTGCCTTATTCATATTCAAAAGTTCTGATTTGTTGTGCTGCTACAGTAGCACACTGCATTGCTTCACCTAACTAGGTAGAAGCCGGTATGTTCCACGTCTTAGGCACTGGTCCGATATCATAGATAACCTCTCTATGACAGGACCATACCAGCTTAATTGCTTCTGGCGTACCAATGCCGGCTCCCCTTGGGTCCCCAGCTGGCCCGAACCTACAATTTTCAAATATCATATATCTTTTGTAAAAAAGAATTGACATCCTTTCATGTATGCAACTCTCTGCATCGAGTTGTAACAAACACAAACATTATCTTGCTATTAAATATAAAATGAGTTGCAGGATAGATAAGATGCAATACCCAACCTAAACCATTCTGAGTCCCAATTCAGGTAACCTTGTTGACCAGTCCTTTTACCAATTAAATGCTGTTTTATGGGTTAGTTGAGTTCAAGGACACTGAATTGAATTTACACATTGGTAAAATGTAACAAATTCTAACCAATGATTCTGTGGAGCTCCAGTTGTCCTAGCTCTAATCCCAGCGTATGTGGTGCCATTTACCGATCTCCCAAGAACATCCTGAAAGGGGAAAATCGTAAATTTGTCACTTTTAAGCACAATATGAATGGAAGTGAAGTGAAGTTCCATGCAGTAAATTTTGGCTGAGAAAAGAAAAATACAGTACCATTGGAATTATCTAACAACTCGAAATAGACATAAATTATCAATGCTTTACCTATGTGATACTTTTGCAGAAAAAATGCAACTTTTTTTTTCCTAATTAGGCCAGTATTTATCCAAAAAAAAAAAATTACTTGCAAGAACAGGGGATCATTTGAGACCACCGCAGCAGTGAGATGCGCGTGCATCCTCTCACAAGCTTCTAACACCAACTCCAGCTCATCATTTCTATACGCAGTAACAACCTATACAAGATTATTACCAATGATTACAATCTTATACCTAAGTACCTTTGCCAGCCATGGATATCTACCACTGTTATGGCATCAGTACCACTTCGGCAAAAGGTTCTCCAATCTGTTGTTTTGATCGATTTGTCTTTGTCATATTATCTTTCTTTGCTCAAAAAGTTTGAAGAAGCTAACTGGGGTTAAATTGAGGATACCAGGGCCGAATTTTAGGCTTAACAGAAAACCAGATGTTTCTATGAGCAGTTGAGAGTTAATTCTAATTTACTTTACCTGGAAAGGGCCAAAAATCTCCTTGGTCACCAGGTCAAAATTCTCAATTTTAAGCATCTCTTTTAAAGGGACAAAAACAGCAGTTGGTTTAAAAGCCCCATATACTTCAGGGATAGAATGGTTTTCAAGTGGTTCACCGCCAAATAGAAGTTTTGAACCTGGAATTTTCAGCAGTTTGTTCATATGATCCACCATGGCATCAGTTGTGACCTAACAAATTCAACACACATACACAAGAAAAGAAGATAAAAAGTAATTAGCTTCAAATTCTTAGAAAATTATGAATGTAACATTTTGTCTATGTTTAAAAGAGGACCATTCCTCTCTTGTAACTATCATGTTGGATACCACTAAATCCTTTTTTTTTTTTAATCTTTCTCACAGCACAAAGCCAGTTATATGAATTCCATTGTTGAGAACAAAATAGGGGTATCTAATAATGGAAAGACTACTAATTTAATTAAAACTTCAAAATTGAAAATAATTCAAAATGAGGATCACTGGCAGCATACACATTTTTACAAGACTGTGATTGAAAAATAAAGAAAAGAAGCAGGAATGTGAACAATCTCACTCTGTGCTATTTCAAAATAATGATTCATGATGAGAGTGGACTTACAGTTAGAACTGGACCTATGGTCAAATCCTCCAGCTTTCTTCTCCCAGCAAGAGATTTCATTTTAGAAATCAGCTCACTGGAACCCCAATTCTGTAAAAATATCACAGAAAAAAATATTAATTACATGTTTATTAAGAATATTTTGTTTGGACTATCCAGAAAATAGAAAGAATAGAGTGAGCATCTTGTTCAGAAAAAAGTGCGGTGCTGTAATACCTCATGCACAAAAAGAATAGACTGAGCAGAGCATTTCTGACCACTACAAGCATAAGCATCTTGGTCACAAACCCAAGCCACATAATCAACCTACATTTAGATTTAAAAATAAAATTTGGTAGCAAATTGAGCTTATGTTAATTTTTGGTTAACATTCTGTACCTCTTGAACATCAGGCCCAAGTATTTTCCAATCAAAACCTGCATCTTCTAATTTGATACGACCTTTCAAGTCAGCAGCCAACTTCTCTGCCACTCTTGAGCTTCCCGTGAAAAGTGTCATATTTGGTTTGGCCTAAATGGAGATAAGAAAATTCAAATAACAGATGAAAACAAATATTTCTGAATTTCATAACATAATGTTGAAATTGTTTGCCTTTGAAAATAAACTTGCAAGTGTAGTTTGAAAAAAATACAAAGAGAAACGAAAATAACAAGCAATTATGTGAATTGGGAGTGCATCTAAGTAGGGTTTCTGAAATTGACCTCAAGCAAGAGCTTGTTCATGGCGGCACCGTCAGAGTTGATAAAATCAGCATCCTCTAGAGGTAACCCGCACTCATGTAGCAACCTCAGCATCTGATCCATCACTATGCTTACCTGTTTTTCCAATTATTAAACAAATAAATACATGAACATAACACACAGAAACTGTTTTGAACGAGCAAAAGATGCCCTGCAATTAGTGTCACTAAAAATGAGGTTAATACAATTTCCTGGTGGTAGACTGGTACTTCATAAATAGTAATATCTAGGATGATATTGAATAATGTCCTTGTTGTTGACACTTGGTCCAGCTGGCAACCTTCAATTTGTTACAGGCAGGAGATGCTTACAAATCCTTGCTTAAAAAAAAAAAAGAATTGAGCTTCCTGCTAAGCATAATACTAAATGCAGATGTTAACACACAGACCTTGCTATCAACTTTAAGCACAGGTTTATTGCCCATATAAAGCGCACCCATCAATTGCAATAGCGGGATTTCCAATGGAAAATTGAATGGTGTGATAATTGCCACCTGTTTCCTCAACCAAAGAAAGAATAAATGAATAAAAATGACACAACAGCTGTGCAAATAAAGACAACATATTAGCTATTTTATTTAGAGAGAACTTACAGGTCCATATGGCCAGCGGAGACCAGTACTCTGTTGCCCTAGATGGTTTCCTGGTACAGCAAATGACCTTGCCAGAAATCTAACCTGTCAGATCAAAAGATATTAGTTCACAAACTAATGAGATGGAATTAGATGACTTGTTATAAAGAAGTGAGATTACACAAAAATATTGGATATGCATACTCACCTGATCTCCAGAGAAATTCTCTAGAAACTTCTGGGTGACCTGAACTTCACCAAGAGCTTGTACATAACTCTTGGGCACGACTCGCTGGATCAGTCTTGCAAAGAAATCTAACACCTGAATTCATTCATAATTCAAAAGAGAGACACGGAAAGAGAGGTTGAAGAAAACTAAAATTTACAAGTTCACTGGATTATAGTGGACAACGGATATATTACCTCAGGTTGAGCCAGTTTATTTGCGGCTTTTGCTGATATGTCTCCATACATAACATACCTATATATGTGAACTTTTTGTTAAAAATGATGACTTCAGAATAACTAATCTAAAACTAATAAGAAGGAAGAGAACCTCTCTTGAGCTCGAAGTGGGTTGTGGAGGCCATACTTTGGACAGCTAGATAGGCTCGACACGAAGGGCTACAATTTGTGTTAAATGAATGCACCATTCATTAATCACAACAAAATACAATTCCCACCCAGCAAAATAAGAAAGGAAACTAAAACGATACTATAAATTGTACTGGTACAGTGGCACTGAATAGGTGTCATGTTAACATTACCTTTCAAAGTTATTCTGTGCATTTCGGAATTACAGAAGTTTCTACATATATTATTTTCTCATTCTTCTTTTGTTAATTCTGTAAGAAATCTCAAAAAAATCACATAAAGCCCTTAAAATGGAACAACAAAAAAGGGCCAAGGAATGTCATAAAATGTACATGAATTTCGGACTCTTGAACTTCGGCTATCTTTATAAATTTTTCACCGTTTAATGGATCAATTATCCAAGTCCAGCTATCAGAAGGCTTCCAGCTACCCTGCACTAATGATAAGGTAAATGATTTTGATTAGGATAATGTCATTCAATTTATTTACAGAAGTACATTAGGTGGCAATTGATACATTCCCTGTAATGGTTTTCACTGCTTGACCAGCATTTTATTTGCACAATTGAAATATAACTTCAGTCGAATTGGATTAAATTGAGGCTTACTTGAAGCACATTTGCAATTAGAGGACTAAATTGATGCTTGCATTGCCTTTATTGCTTTAATCATGCAATTAGTGGGATTAACTGAACAGTTTTGCTTGAATGATGTCCATTGAATATTGGAGTAAATCAGCTCAAATTTTGGTGAGGATTAATTGTAGCACAACTATAGAGGGTTAAATTGTAACTCAACCACACAAGTGGAGCTTAATTTATACAAGTTGATTTCTAATTAGTCACACAAGTAATTTACCCAAGTTGTGCACCTCTGCCGGGTATGACCCTGAAATTTTCTCAGCAGATACAGTTGCAAATGTATGTAACAACCTGCTCATTTAAAAATTAATCAGTAGAAAATGGAAAAGGACTCGATCATTCATCGAAATGTTCATATTAAGCCAAGAAAAAAACATGAGACTGAAATAAACACCCCATGAAGTACCAAATTGATTGGGAAAATTAGCTTTTTATATAATTATACTAACTTCGACTTTCTTAAAATCAATACAAGATATTAAGTTACGCTTCTTTAGGAACTAGGTGTGGGTACAAATTAGTATCACTAGTGCCAATCCTTCGAAAAACTTGATTGAAATTGGGACGAGGCTAGATGTTTTCATTCATGTTCCCACTATCTCGAATAAATCCACCCTCAATTTGTAATTTCAGCTTAAAAACAAATAAAAATATGTTTTTCCGCTTGAAGTTTCTAAAATTCCCATTCACTGAATTTGCAACTGAACACTGCCAGTGGTCTAAAAGGGAATTTAAACAAGGCAAGATACCTCGAAATTAAGGGGAGAGAAGGGCATAGGTGACTGGAAGAAGATCGACTGCATCTATCGAGGAGCTGCTTTTGTAAGATGATCCGATTCATGGCGTGATGATACTAAAAAACAATCGCACCGCTGAGATTGGTTTCTGTGCGTTTTAATAGAACCAGTCTGGGAAAGGAGATAGGAAGTTAGTTTGTGAACGCGGTTCATGTCGTACAGAATGACATTACATACTATACGTGTATGAGAGTTGTAGCCAGTGAAATGGTGTTTATTGAACAAATGTAGTCCATGTGTACCAAATTTTCCTCAAGTTATCGTTTTTAACAACAATTTTTTTATGTTATCAACAAAATTTGTTGAATTTTTAAATATTTTGATCAGATCTACTCCTCATAAATACTTTCCCTAATAATATTGTATTCTATTCCACTTAAAACTAAACTTTTCCTTGCAGTAAGAATATTTCTTATTGTAGAAGTATTTTTATATGAGTAGAACTATGGTGTTCCTAAGTTGACCAAGTTTTTTTGTGAATTTATTTTTAAAATTTATCGGATTGGCTTCAAACTAGGGCTGGGCAAAATTGCTCGAACTCGTAACTCGCTCATTTACAGCTCGCTTTAACTCGCTCATTTACAACTCGAGTCAGTTCCAACTCGAGTTGGCTAACTCGTTTAATAAATGAGCTGAGTTTGAGCTGACCCCAACTCGCTCATTTATAACTCGAGTTACATAAAGTTACACAGTCTTGGACATAAAAAATCCCAGAATAACCAAAACCAAATCCAAACTCGGCTCAAACTCAGCTCAAACTCGTTTATAACTTGTGTTGTATTGATTTAACTGGTTAAACGAGTTGTGAGCCAACTCGAGTTGATAACGAGCTGAGTTCGAGTTGTCTCTACAACTCATTATTACCATCCCAACTCGAGTTGACTCACTCATTTATTTAATGAGCTGAGTTCGAGTTGGGGGTAACTCGCTCAAACTCGACTCATTTACAGCCCTACTTCAAACGATGAACTCAAACTGTTGAAATCATTCTACCTTACAAATGATGTGTATACATGCAAAAAATTTAAATTTTTAAATTAATTTTGTATAGAGTCAAGTAGTCAAAAAACGTTCCAAAATGAATGTATTAAAATTAATTTTGACCGCTTGACTTTATACTAAATTAATTAGAAAGTTTGAAATTTTTGCATGTAGACACATCACTCGTAAGGTAAATGGATTTCAACGGTTTGGATTCGTCGTTTGAAGTCAATCCGATAAGTGTTAGAGGTGAGTTCACAAAAGAGCTTGGTGAACTTAGGAACACTCTAGTTTTATTCTTTTTATATTACTTTTAGTTTGGAAATTTTAGATTTTTTTTATGATTGTTCGAAATTGGGTACAATATTATGATTCTAAAAAAAATCACTTTTATCTTCTATAATGAAAATCATTTTGCTCCTAATTTATTTATTTGAAAATCACTTTTATCTTCTATAATTTTTTGTATTGTGGATCATTCGATGTAAGAAATTAATTCCCCACTCGAAATTGATGAACCTTTCATATATAGGGGTGTTGATCGGATCCGGTTTAATGGGTTTTCAATCGAACTGAGAGAGTTTGGTTTAAACGGTTTGGATTTTTTAGTTAAATAGATCAGTTCGGTTCATTTTTTAAAACCAATTTAATAGATCGTTTTGATTCAATTTAGAAATTTTAAAACCAGTTAGATCGAATCAACTGAAATTTTTAAACCTATCTCTCGTCCAAATCAAATATTTAAAAAAATTCAAAAATTATGATATAATGTATATTGTTTGGTTCGGTTTAAAACTGATTAAACCGGAACCAAACAAAAAATTTAAATCCATCTTTAAAAAAATTCAAATTAACAAAAAAAAAATTATGATTAATATTCTATTTCGGTTCAATCAAATAAATTGAAATTTACTTTGATTTGTTTGATTCGGTTCTTATTCTATTTTGGTTCAGCTCGGTTTGATTTTTGAAAATCAAATTAAACTTTCATTTGTCTATATTAATTCAATTTGAACCGAACCGAACCGAACCGATAAGATAAACACCCCTAGTCCTCTCTTTATTTTTCTGAAGCTCAATGTTGCTTAATCTTTCATTTGCAACACAAACTTGTAGAATCTGTGCTGCATGTATTTCATTTAAAGCTCCTGAAAAAGGAGAAAAGTTAACAAGCTTTTCGTTGTGGTCTTTAAAACTATGTAAATTGCTAAATTTTATATCATGTTATTATATTTATAATTTAAGTCTATATCTCTCTAGGTGTATATCGGTTTGAGGTCGATTTTCTTTCAAAATACTGGTCTCAATTTTGTAAACAAAGTAAATCCAACATTGAATGTCTTTTGAAGGGTTCAAATATTTTTATTTTTATGGGATTTGGGATTGTAAATTATTATACTCTAATTAATGTATTACTTTAATACAAATGTCGTGATCTTTTATATATGCAAAAAGAAAATAACATAGATCAAACCTAACAGTTTTATTTTGAAATTTGAGCTTTAAATTTTAAAATATTAATATTTTAAAAATGAAGGCATTAGAACTGTCACACCCCAAATTGGAAATTCTGGATTAAGGCGTGATCAATCCCCGCCTCGTGTTTATTAACTCAATAAACACGCAAGGCTAAACAAATATAAATAACAAAGTAAATGCGGAAGCATGAATAATCATCATAATGTACAAGCCATAATATCAGTAAATAAACATACACATATAATGTCCATACAACTCACATATATAATAAGGTAAAACATAGTCTAAAGAAGGGGATACATAATCTCAAGTCTGATGTACGAATCAAAAACATCGGGACTCATAAATCCTAACCAAAAGTCCTATAAATGGTAAATCAAACTACGTGGTCGTCAGGGACAGCTCCTGGCGGATCCTGCTGCTGATCACCAGTCTCTGTACTTACAGATCCACGAAACAACTTGTGGGTGAGCGACTAATCGCGTAGTATGTGACCCAGAATTATCCCCTCAGGAATCCTCTACGGCCAAAGTACTTTTAATTATAAGTTTACGTATGATTTTGTGAACGGTAATTTATATGCAAGTGCTATATTATGAATACCCTAATTTAATAACTATTAAAAGAAAATACATATAGTATGTGCAACTATCCAATGATGCGATGACACTATTATGCCAACATGCAAAAGATTCTCCAAAATAAAACAAAAAGGAGAATTTATAAACGTATTCAATTCGGAGTTCAGTACCTAAGTACTATGTGAAGAAATTTATATAATACTAATACAGAAAGAAAACCACCCTGTGCTGTTGTAGGACGCAGAAAGTTGCACGGAAGGGAAGGTGTGTGTGTATGTGTATAATGTTTCAAGGTTCAGTGCTCTCTGTTTTCAAGACATGGAGAGGGCATCGAACTTGAGACATTTATTTCTCTCTACTATTCCTTCTGGCTCACCCTCGATGAGCCTACCATTCATAATCAGTCCATCGAGAGAGTTTAATGATTGTGGGAACGTTTAACTCCCGGCGGACGCAAGCCCCGCCGTTAATTACATCAGCAGACCCTTCCAAGTCAATCTGAATACCTCGTTCATCCCAGAATTTATGCCTATATCTTTGTGAACTGAATAATGGGGCTAAAGAGGGGCTCATGTAATAAATATGGATTTGTTTGGTTGGTTCTCATTGTTTGCACATGTGTGTATGTAGTGCATATGCAATTTATATTAAAATAATGTTTGTTATATCTTAAAAGGGAGAGCAGCTTGGGTCCGATGTCCATCGGACCCAAAGTGGGTTTGATGGGCTCGATGACCGTCCGATATGCTTCATGATTCGTGCGCACGTAAATTAAAGCAGATGTGAAAGTTCTGGCGTGAATCTTAAAGCATATCGGACGGTCATCGAGCCCATCGAACCCACTTTGGGTCCGATGGGCATCGGACCCAAGCTGCTCTCCTTAAAAGGATGTTTTGATATTTGAAAAATATGTGTATATGTTTTAGTTATGAAGAAAATCATTTAAATTTGACGGAAAGGGTATTTTAGTCATTTCAGGAATTGGTTGATATTTGGACATGTTCAATTTTGATTTAGAAGTGTGAAAAATTTAATTTGGATTCATTTGAAATCATGAGATACATATTTTGATTACTTTAGAAATAGCAAGCAAGACTATTAAAACATACAATTAGTCCTAACTGTGCATATTTAATTGGGCTACATGTTTGTTTTTAACCTAAAAAGTGGTAACTTGAACATTCTCAAGAGCTATCTAGATGAAAACTTATGCAAAATAATTATGTTCAAAGTAAACTATATCTTTGATCCAAATTAAATTATATTGTCATATAATAAATAATAGTTTTGCTTTATCCGAAACATCTGTATGTCTATATTATAATTTGAAAATATGTCATAACCACAATCCAAATATGCTGTTCTCTCTTTGATGCCTAAACAAATTTCACCATACTCCTCTTTTGCTTATATATATATATACGAGGAGGGATCAACTTACAAAATTTGTAAGTTACAACTTCTTACAACAATTCGATTTTGTAATTTTAAAAATCCAAACAGTCGATCCAAACCGTTTAAAATGATATCTATGTTAAAATATGCTTGTAGATAAAATTTTACATTTTTTTTGAATTTTGTTACTATTCATTAAGTATTTTACAAAACTATTGTTTTTAGACAATTCTGGACCACTGAAAAACAACAGTTTTGTAAAATACTTAATAAATAGTAAAAAAATTCAAAAAAATATAAAATTTTATCTTCAAGCATATTTTAATGTAGATATCATGTTGAACGGTTTGGATCAACTGTTTGGACTTTTAAAATCACAAAACTAAATTGTTGTAAGATGTTGTAACTTTCAAATATTGTAAGTGGATCTCTCCTCTATATATATATATATATATATATATATATATCACATCAGTTACGGTTGGTCCGTTTATGATGGAGGGAGTGGCTTACTTTGTTGGAACTCTATAAATTTTATTGTTCAAACTACACCACCTTAAGTGGCTTACTTTGTTGGAACTCTATAAATTTTATTGTTCAAACTACACCACCTTACCGGTCAATCCATTGATCTAGTATATAATAAGTGCTGAATTCACAAACACTTATGTATATTCAGGGGAGGATTCAGAATTTTTGTCAGGAGTAAGTACAAATTACTGACAATATTGCAAATTTTTTTCCTGGCGAATAAGAGCGAAGTAGCGAACATGAATTTAAAAAAGCCATAGCGTGACCAGATATGTCACGGCACAGTACATTTCGGTCACGGCATGACATGTGTGCTGGTCACGTGTCGTGACTCACATGTCCCGTGTCGTGACCATTCGCGTGACGTGATCATCTTTCAAAAATTTGGCACGACACGTCATGCGAAAGATTTAATTATCATGTGAGTCATGTGTAATTAGGACTGTTAAATCTTGAATCTTGAATAAACTAATATAAATTATGAAAAAATACTTAAATATGACCAAACGTGACAAACCGGTCACGTGTGGTCAAAGCGTGACTAACGTGTCATGACCATCATTCTAAATTTGACCATGGCACAACATGACACATAAAAATCTAACTTGGTCACGGCATGACACGTGATCCAGGGGTGGGTGTTGGGGAATTCAGCCACTAAATTCAGATTTTCAGAAAAAGCCGCGAAATCTGATCCGGAATTTTTCGTGAAATTCTGTTTGAGAATTTATTGTCAAATTCTTGTTTAAGAATTTACGGCTAAATTATGCTCGGGAATTTACCGCTAAATTCTGATTAGGCTTATGGTGCGGAAAGAGCGTAAAATCAAAATTTTACATTCTACCATAAGCCGAGGATCTACTCCTGGATTGATTTTTAAAATAAAATTTATTTAACATTTAAATAAATTAAATAACATTTGTACCTTTTTCCAAATTCGAATTGAAAGTGCAGTCTAACTCTGTTACGGAGTACCAGACGTCTGATGTCTCTATCAGTTATCCACTAGGAACAACCAGAGAGTCGGTATTTCTTTTGCTAGAAATACTGTACCGGCGTATTCGCAAAAACTCTATTCACAACTAGCAAGAATATACGTGAATTACGTATTCTTTTCTTTTCTACACTATTTGCAAAAACACTATTTGAGCGTGTCGTACACGCTTATAAATTTAATCTGTTTAAGCTTGTCATCTCTATGACATTATTTGCAAAAACACTATTTGAGCGCGTCGTACACTATTTGCAAAAACACTATTTGAGCGTATTCGCAAAAACACTATTTGAGCATGTCGTACACGCTTATAAATTTAATCTGTTTAAGCTTGTCATCTCTATGACATTTATTTATTAATTATAACACTTTATAATTAATTAATAATTCTCTGATTAATTTTCTATTGGTGTGACCCGATAGGATCTGTGTTATGTTGGTAATAGAATTAAAACTCCTTTTAATTCTATAAATCATAAGCGGCATATGGCAGAATGCATTATGACTATTCAATTGACACAGATGATCTTGTACAGCACAATATCACGATCCAGTGAACAATTTACTCGTGTTAATTCTTTTGTCTCATAGTATCAAATCAGTTTCAAGGTAGGTATGTGTCATCCTTGCAAACTTAATCTTTTCTCGATCTTAAGTAGATTATTAAATATGATTAACTCTTTAATCATATCGCGCGATGATAACCCAACTTCATCAAGAGGCCTAGTGATACCATCACTCGTATTCTATACGAGGGACAATAGTAGTCTTGGTGAACATCTCCCCTCCGCACAAGTCATGTATACTGAAATGTCATCTGTAAAGTTATTTTTTACGGATAGCGTTGAACAACACTCACGAATACACACTTCTCATGTAGGAAAGACGAATACCTCATACTTTAGAACTAACACTGAATGAAACATTAATTACACGAACACAATCCATTTAATGTTTTATTTAAAGTCTGTCAAATATCATGTTCTCTAACATGTATCTATGTGATTAAAATGACAACTTTTTGTCTATGGTTTGTAAAACTTAACCATCATTTAATGCACATACTGACATTTGAATGGTCAATTAGTGTTCTTGCTAATTACCAAGGTTAGAGACTATTAAGGGTATTTATCATCAATATTACGGTGCTCTACAATTTCAAGTCCTAACCCAAAATGAACCATAATTCGATAAAACTCAAGAAACAAAATGATATATTTATTAATCATTCAATTCATAAACAAAACATAATAGAATATAATTATCCTATGATTGACTTCTAGATTATTACACTAATAGTAGGCACAAGTCTATTCAGAAAGAAACACAAGTTTAATTTATCACTGGGTCTAACAAAAATTTCAAATCTAGAGGTAGACAAGTGTTTACCCTTGAACCTCTCTAGATCCGCCGTACAGTACATCCAACCATGTCTGCTAGGGGAAAAGTATCCACCCAGGTACCATAAAAGATGCTCCTCATTTACGGTTTGAGATCAACTCACAGTCACTTTGAGATTCGCGCCATCAAAGAAGGTAGTATTATTGAGATTTGAGATTTTTACCAAGTTAAAAAGAACGGTCCAGATCCACTAATTCTAAAAGATTCCCTATTACAGTACCAGGCAGCAGTCCATTTCTTGTGTAGTCGCTGTTCAACTCGTGGATCTCGCGCCTCTTTAATAATATCCCATTTTCAAATGCCTTGCTGGCTGGCGCCTGGCGCGACGCGCGACCACTTCTTAGCTAACTCATTTACTCTCGGCACATATCCATTCCTTTAACAGACTAGTGGACCCCACGGATTAATTCCTGGAATATCTCACCTTTTAATGCATGGTCCACCGAATGGGTTCATACTTTTATACCTTTCCTCTCTCAACATCTGCTGCCTGCTGCTTTCCTACTCTCGGTTCATAAATGGCCCGTGCCCCGTGGTTATTATATATTTTCCATCGTGCACAACGTGTTCCAATTACGACCGTGAATTTAGAAAAGAGGATTCTATACTTGGTATGATGCATCGCGGAACTGTTTAAATTTGAGCTGAGTACACTTTTGTGAGGCTACTTATGACAAAACGGATTAATGTTTTTTTACAAATTACACAACGACCACCATTTGGTCATGCAAAATTGTTTTAATTTACTTGCTATTCATTATTCATTAATCTCCACATAAATTATGTCCAGATATAAAATATAGCAGAAAACTGTCAATTGCATTTTACATGTAAATTATTTTTATATTTTTATATTTTTTGTTTTTAGTAAAGGTTGGAGGTCAAGCCACTGAGTAAATAATACTCTTGTTATTTTTTCCTATTTGGATTTCAAACCCATGATCTCCCACATAGAGACCATGTGTATTTGCCACTAGATCAAATACTAGCCGAATTTTTTTAGTTACCACCTGAATGAATGGAAAATAAACAACCACCACCCATATCTTCAAAATTCACATATTACCACATAACGCAACCCCAGGATGCGCACCAAAATTTTTTTTTGGTGCTCTGTTCTACGTATAATTTGTAGTATAAAATGTTGATCATATTGTGGATATAGTTTGTAGTAATTTGTACACCAACTTACTTAGTACAAAACGCTGCTCAGATTGTGCGTATAATTTATTATAGTAATTTTTAGTTAAAATTTAGTACAAAATTTTATTTGTTAAACAAGTGCATTTTATTTTCTAAAATTTCTCTGTCAAATTTGATGCGTACATATAATTCTAAACACTATAGAAAAAAATAGAATAGAACAAAAAAAAAAAAAACTTAGTCCAATTGGATATTAAACGGATACAGATACAGATTGGATATCAGATGGATATGAATATAATTTGGATAACCAAAAATAAATTACTAATGTACATTCTATTAAAGAATAACATCTAAATATAATTTTTTTCATTCATAAATTATATCTAATATTTTTTATAATAAGTTTGTTGGTTCCAAAACATATATCATATTATCAAAACATTAGTCACTAATTATGTCATAGTGTTATATTGTTCATCAGAAACGGTAGCGGGTAAATAACGGACAATATTAATTCTGATCATGCTAAACGCAAGTAAACCAATTAAAATACTCTTTTCAATGCTTATTATTATAATATATATAGACTATGGTGAGTCGTGAAGTAAAACAACTACGTTCACGCCATATTTTCATTTTGAAAATCCAAACAACCGATCCGAACCGCTCAACATGTTCTCTATATTGAAATGTGCTTGGAGACTAAATTTTACATTTTTTGAATTTTTTTTACTATTTATTAAGCCACTTTGAAATCGCTGATCCACTGTGAACAGTAAAAAACAGTAAAAATTTCTGGACCACCGGATCAACGATTTTCAAAGTGACTTAATAAATAGTAAAAAAATTCCAAAAAATGTAAAATTTGGTCTCCATGCACATTTTCAATATGGAGATCATGTTGAGCGGTTCGGATCGATTGTTTAGATTTTCAAAATAAAAATATGAGCATGAAGTAAAAATGACCTCTTACTTCACAACTCTCCATAGCCCAACTATATATATATATATATATATATATATAGGTTGGCTAATATAAAAACGTTTGTTCTGGAGTCGTGGTGCAACCATTTGGTTTTCCAATTTTCAACGTCCAAACGGTTGATCCAAACCGTCAGGTGTTATCTCTATATTAAATGTGCTTGGAGACCAAATTTTACATTTTTTTACTATTTATTAAGTCAGTTTTAAACTCACTGATTTTAATAAATAGTGAAAAAAATTTGGATCGTTGAAAATAACGATTTTAAAGCTGACTTAATAAATAGTAAAAAAAATTTAAAAAAAATGTAAAATTTGGTCTCCAAGCACATCTTAATATAAATTGAATGTTGAGCGGTTTGGATTGACTGTTTGGACTTTGTAAATGTAAGAACCGAAGTGTTTGTTCCACGGTCTAGGAACAAACATTTTGATATTAGCCACTCACTATGTATATAATTACCCGATGGGGGTAACGGGTACAAAATAGACTTTACCCATACCCTTACCCGTTTAGATAACGACAAAAAATCTTTACCTATACCCCTACCCGATAAGTTTACAAAAAAAAAATCTTACCCGTACCCGTTATATTGGATACGGTACGGGTTGGATGAACAGATAAAATAGTACCACTGACACTCCTACCTTATTGTAACTTTTTTTTTGGGGGAGAAGAGTTTCAAGTAAATTGAACTGGATCTAGTCAAGTTATATATCCATATGAGTTACTTATTGAGATCTCTACGCGCAATTGCCATGCCATATCATCATGATCTAAATACATATATATTAATTCACGTTATATATTTATGTTTTTATGTTTTTAAAATAATTTTGTTGATAATAAAAATCATGATTTTGTTGATAACAAAAATCATGATTTATGTTTAGAAAAACACCAGTGTATTTTATGTGAATACACTGGTATTATTTAGAAAATTTGAGTTGATAACAAAAATCATGAATATATAAAAAAAAAATTTATATGAATTTATTTAAAAAACATAAAATACACTGGTGTTATTTTTTATATATATTCATGATTTTTGTATCATGATCTAATACATATAAATTCACGTTATATATTTATGTTTGTTAAATAAATTGTTTTTTATATATATTCATGATTTTATGTTTTTTAAAATAATTTTGGATAAAATAACATTTTTTATCCATGGTGCATATGAATTATAGTCTTACATGTTAATTTGGATGATCGAAATATAGTTAACATTTTTTTGTATATTTATCGTACTTTATTGGAAATAATAATATAAAAAACACCCATCTTACAAATATTTAATAATGCACCGGGTGTATTTGAATAGTTGGTTCTCCAGGTCGTGCTCTGCCCTTGAGACCAAACAAATGGTGCTTTCGAGACACCACGGGCGCTTCCGCCTTCTCTCTCATCTCTCCCTCTCGCTCTCTCTCTTCAATTAATTATTAAATCGCTCATCTAATCCGTGCTCTAAGACCTTTTACTTTTTGACATCTGTTCTTCCCTCGACTTTGTTCGGAAATGGCAACTGCGAGGCGCCGAACCTTGCTCAAGGTCATAGTACTCGGCGATAGTGGGTATATTCTCTCATTGCTCTTATAATTTCTTTTTCATATGGGGATTTTCGTCTCTGGTTCCGATCTAGCTCAGATCTCAACGATTAGTAGGTTTTTGAGCTGTATTTGACCGTGCTTTTTTGATCTTTTAACTGTTTTGAAATAAAATTTATTTTTTGTTTTGATCTACAGAGTCGGGAAGACATCGTTGATGAACCAGTATCCTTTTGGGGGATTAATTAGTACTTCTCTTATTGAATAGTTTATTATCTTAACGCTTTGTACATTAGCTTGATGTCATTGACTGGAGGCCTGCCCTGTCAGCTAGGGTTTTACATTTCCCCCCCTAGTTTCCTTTGCCATAACTTGCGCGTTTCCTTGCTTTAACTGTAACAGCACCAAATTGACGGCCATTTTGGTTCCTTGCATTTTGAAGGTTAGCTTAGTATCTCTGGTAGTATATGAAAATGTATTTCACTGAACACTTGGATCAGTCAGCTATATATCTTTATCATAAATGTGCAGTCAATTGGGAAATATTTTTCATCAATGTGCTGTGCTATGTTTTTCTTATTGTAAATCTGAGAAGAGAGCAGAATTTTTGCTATTAGTTGTTGAATTTTCTGATTGGTAAATATAGTTTGTATAGTAAGGAATGCATTATATAATGGTTTCTCTTAATGATTGGATTAAAGATATGTGCATAAGAAATTTAGTCAACAGTACAAGGCCACCATAGGTGCTGATTTCATGACTAAGGAGATCCTGGTCGAAGACAGACTTGTTACACTCCAAGTATGCTATAATCTTTGTTTCTTTTTTACAAACTTTACAGCCATGATTGATATTATTACAAAGAATCAAAGACAACAAACAGCTAAGTTTATGTCTATTTTTCTACACAATTTGTCACACTCCTAAACAAAAGTAAACTTCCCTCCTTTGTTTCTTTTGGCTTGATATTTAAGGCAAAATTTGTATGAAACTATGACCTGACCTGTACATACCTGAGTTGTATTTGATACAATTAGGATTGAATCCAACAGCCCTTTGTTTCTTGAGCAATGCATGAAAATGCTTCTTAAAGTTATCAATGGTTCCTGTCTTTTGGTTTTTCTACCTTGAAACTTCCAATGTGGTCCCAACCACCTCTCTCTAGTTTAAAAGCTTAAAATCCTTGGGCACAGATGTGAAACGGGTCATTCTAACACTGAAATATTATCTCCACCGAAAGAATCATTCCATGTCATTGCTGACTTGAAATTTATCCATTTTAAATGAAAGATTAATATTGTAAAAATCAGAATGATACATATTCAATCACAATGTTTAGGTTAAAAGTTGAAACTGAAAGACTTTATTGAAGGAGGGACCAAAAAGGGAAGATGGTTCCGTTAGGGATTATTTGTAGCACACATAGGGGCGGATCTACACTTAGCCCAGGGGGTGCTAAGCCACCCCCATGATTTTGAAAATTTTAATCACTTAGGTTGAAATTTAATTGAATTTCCATCTCCTAAAGTTTTTATATAGTTCAGCCCCCATCATAAAATACTAAATGTGTGCTTGTAGTCTAGTGGTTAAGACTATATTTTTGTGCTTGGGAGGTCTTGAGTTCAAATCTCACTAACCACAAATTAATAATTATGCATTTTAAGTTTCAGCCCCCCCTAACTAAATTTTCCAGTTCTGCCCCTGAGCACACAGGAACATGCACACACATGTTATGCTATGGGTTATGCGGTAAATCAGTATTTATTATGACAACAAGACTAAGATTTTTCTATTTATCTACCTTTTTAAATAGGTATGGGATACGGCTGGGCAAGAGAGGTTTCAAAGCCTAGGTGTGGCCTTCTATAGAGGGGCAGACTGTTGTGTCTTAGTTTATGATGTCAATGTCAAGAGGTCTTTTGATACACTTGACAACTGGCGTGAAGAATTTCTCAACCAGGTCTGGTAGATTCTTCTTTTTGTTTAATTATTTTTTCTAAAGTTTCATGATTACTGTTGCGTTTTCTAAGAAATTCGGTCGAGATGATGAAAATGGAAAGTCAGAGAAATAGAAAAGGAAAAGCTCCTTCTAGTAAAGGTACCGGCATGACCAGCTTATAATTTTACTGGATACAAAACCAAATCTATACTAATTGTTTGTACTGAGAATAACCCTTTTGTTTGGGAAGGGTTATTTCTATTCTGGTCAATAAAGAGAAGAGGTATTTAATTGTAAGGTAACTTCAATGTCCAGCATTATTGGATGAAGAATCCCTCTTTATTTTTTTGTCTTTCAATTCCTGTTTCTATATGGTCCATTATCTTTTTTAAGTGAAGAGCTGTACCTAAACTCTTATGTGCTGGTTTTATTATCTATATTTTACTTCTTGGGTTTCTCATTTTATTTTACCTGATGCTCAAACATCAAGAACAGGCCAATGAGCACCTAAAAAAATAAAAAAAGAAGAACCTAAACTGATGAAGTATCGTAATCAATACCATCCTGATTGCATCACCCATTTTGAAATTATTGCCCAAATATAATTTCTTGGTTTGCATGTATTTTGCATGGTAATATTTTACACACTTAATTGTTGTATGTATGAAAAAGTGGCATAGAACCAGAAGCTTTCATTACTTCTCGAAAGCTTACCCACTGGGGTTAATATGATTGTTTTGGACTTTGGCTAAATTGAAATTTAAAATTTCTATTTGCAGGCTAGCCCATCAGATCCTAAAAATTTCCCCTTCATTTTACTCGGTAACAAAATTGATATAGATGGCGGCAACAGCAGATCTGTAAGGCTTCCTATGAATTGTTTTTTTCACAGACTGATAGATAAAGGGTCGAATACCTTCTAACCATCCCGTGCTTCTATATGTGATGGCAAGTGCACTTGTTCTTGGTATAGTTGATGGTGCTGTTGTCTTGAAATGGAAAACATCCCCATGTCTAATATACTATTTTGATTATAACTCTGAATTTTATTTTACTTGTTTTGTTTCTATTTTCTGGTTGACTCTTTTATTTTCCTATGTGTAATTATCTGTGTTATTTTGGTTTCTAATGTGGTTTTCTACATGGAGCACATACGAGGCAATTATTTTTGAAAATTACTTCAGTCAGATTGACCAAGTAAAAAATGATATCAGGTATCTGAGAAGAGTGCGCAAGATTGGTGTGCTGCTAATGGAAATATTCCTTATTTTGAAACTTCGGCCAAGGAGGACTACAATGTCGATGCTGCTTTTCTCTCTGTTGCCAAACTCGCACTAGACCATGAGCGCAACCAGGACATGTAAGTTTAAGCAAGCATTTCTTTACCAGCCTGGTAACAACATTTGAGTGGGGTCCATATCCTCTCCGGTACCGTAAAAGATTCCCTTCACTTTACGGTTTGAGATTAACTCCCAGCCTGTTTGGGATTTGGGCTGACAGAGGGGGCAGTATTATTGGGCTTTGAGATTTGTGCCAAGTTAAAAAGAACGGTCCAGATCAAGTAATTGTAAAAGATTCCCTATTACGGTACCGGAGGTGATGTGAATTCCATTTGAGTGAGGCTATGGTACTATGCAATATGCATAGCGCAGATTCTGTTATACAGATCAGTACTTTCGTTTTCAAAGTTCAAATAGTCGATCTGACCTGTTCAACATGATTTCCATATGAAAATGTACTCCTACACTAAATTTTGCATTTTTAGAATGTTTTTACTATTTTCTTAGATAGGTAGAAAATCACTACTTTTCAATGGTCATAGAATCTTCAGATCAAGTGAATTTCTACCTGTCTAAAAAAATAGTAAAAAATTCTAAAAAATATAAAATTTGATCTAAAAGAATGTTTTCATATGGAGATCATGTTAAACATTTCAGATCAATTGTTTGGATTTTAAAAATGGAAATATTGATCCATAGTACGGACCAATCTGCGCTATGCATACTACCATAGCCTCACTCCCAACATTTACCTGTTTGATGTTAAGCAGCATAATTGAGGCATAGTTTGAGCTGATAACTGAAGTTTTCACTGAAAGAAAAGCATAATCCTTGATGAGGGTTCAAATGCCTCCATTTTTTGTGCCTTCATTTTTCAAACTTTTATAACTCAAAATTTATATCTTAAATGTCAAAATAAAACCGTTAGATATGATCCATATCATTTTTCTCTATGCACATAAAAGATCATGACATTTCAACTTTGTTTCATTGTTATCGAGAGCTTGCAAAAATGCACTGATGTGGACGATTTCTGGACTTAGATTTTTCAACTTATTGATCCATATATAAACAAACTTGCAAAGTGTTTCATATAGATCATATCTAACAGTTTTATTTTGACATATAAGTTTTAGAATTTTTTGTTATTATAAAATTAAAAAGTGGAGGCACGAAAAATGGAGGCATTTGAACCCTCCTCATCCTTGATATGTATTATCTGGATGTACTGGCAGGGGTGCATGTTATATATTGAATATTGCCATGATGTTTTGCTGTATTTTAACACATAATTTTCCCTCAGTAAAGTAAAAGCATTTCGATGCCTTTTGTTCAAATTTTTCTCTCTGGTTTCAGATACTTCCAGACCCTTCCAGAAGCTACCTCAACAGAGCCTACTGAACAAAGAGGAGGATGCGCCTGTTAGTATATGTGTTGGCACATTGATTTCACCTTGCCAATGTTCTATTGATTCTTCATGTGATATATTCTTTCTTTCTTTGATTTGTATTCTTATTGAAATCATGCATGCACAATGATGGGCATATTTTTGCGGTCCATTTTCACCCTTTTGTACTTTGATTCTATTTATCGCCCTTGTAACGATATTTTTTTGGTATCCAGATGAATTCTGGTTGTAGAAATGAAGGCTTATGTGATCTTCATCTTAGAAATGAGTCTAATTTTGTCGACTCTTTTATAAGTTTGGTGATGGTGAATTTTTATTATTGTTTTGTCTTTATTATCTCTCTTGTTTTCTGTCTTGCTCTTTTATTGCGTAAGCTTCAGTTTGTGCTATTTTCTTTTCTTATGTAATAGTTAAAACATCACCTTTCTTAATATGAATGATGCCAATGCCAAATTATATATGATTTTGATGAAATTTGGGTTATTAATACTGAGCTCTTTTAATATGAAATGGCTTTTTTTGTTAGAGGATTATATCTGATGCTTGTTTTAAGTTTAAATGGATGTGCACTTGTCCCGAACTTGTAGCTTGGTTTAGCCAGATAATTGTGCATGTTTAAATGGATCGTTGAAATATTAATAGCGGCATCCAATGCCCACCTTTCTTTTGCTTCATTATGCTAATGTAATTTTTGGTTATTTAAAAGTCTAAAAAATGTGTACTGCCATCTTGTCAAGTCCAAAATCATTGATATTTTGGCTTATAAAAAAACGAAGATCGGTGAACGCCAGCACCATATTTTCTGTTTGGAATTTAAAATTTTCAATTACTTGGGAAAAAAATGTGGGCATGATGGTTTTGTTCTTGCTTCTTAACATACTGTGCCCAAAAAATTTATTGGTTTTCTTATAATAGCAACAGATGGATTCTTCCACCTTTCACAAATTAAAAAAAATTGTAAGATGGAATTTCAATTTCAATCAAACTTAAATTAGACAGAGATGATAACAACAACACACCAAAATTAGAATTCAGATCCAGTGCATTAACCCAATTTTTGAGTTTTGATCCAAACCGTCCAAGGTGCTCTAATACGAATCTTAAAGAACCTGGACCCCACAAATAATACTGGCCCCCTGCGCTACCACCGAATAGGCACCGTACACATCTAAACTCAAAAATTGGGTTACTTTAGGGGATCCGGACTCCCAAAATTAACCCCCCCCCCTTGTGGAATTCGTATCCTCTGCATTAACTCAAAAGTGAATCTTTTGAGTTAATGAATCTCAACTGTCTGATATGTTTTAAGATTTGTGCGGACTAAATTTGCACTAATATTGAAAGGCTCCTATGTTATAAGCAGGAGCTAAATTGACTCCGTTTAAAATTAGACGGTTGAGATTTATTAACTCAAAAGATTTCCTTTTGAGTTAATGCTGAGGATACGCTTCCCTCTTTGTGTGAATTGAGATTGGTAGGTACGACTACAAGTGACAATATCCAGAACTGAGGTCTGGGATGAATGAATGATTGTGAAAACGACATATGCAAATGCAATAGAGACCTTCCTGTCTGGTGGGGAGAAACTACTCTGCTGTTTCTTTCAGTTTCTAGTTTTTACTCTTCTATGTTTTCTATATACGAGAAGGAGACTTTAGATAGTGCCGATGAACTAAAAAGCATGAATGGATGTTACCCATCGTAGTAATTGTATTACAACATGTGCGTCTGTCTTTTCTTCTATTCTATGCTTTGTTTATTGCTCTTCTATCTCAGGACCTGACTAGCATTTTTTATTCAAGTGTTGAAACTTGAAAAACCAATTTTGTGTGCGTTGAGGTTTCTACATTCTAGAAAACACAATTAATTGTGTGCGTAGATTCTGTGTGGCATTTCCTGTATAATACATAATAAACAGGTCAGTCCCAACACCCAAACAACTGCATATTAATTTTATTTACTATGATTTGAAAGAAGTATTGAACTTGCCTCATGATATTGCAGCTTGTATATGCCACAGATTATCCTGACGCCATATTTCCTGGTAGGTTCCAAATGGATTTATCGAATCAGACATTTGACATTTTTTATTTCCATTATATCCCACCTTTACCCTTCACTAAGTTGTTGGCACGAGTTGTTTAATTTGAACCGGATGTTGCTCAAATTTTAGATTTTATGTAAAAATCAACAATAACTTTTTCATCCGAATACAAGTCAAATGGTATTGGACCAAGGAGACAAGCTTCCTAGAAAGAGGTACCAAAAATAGAACAGAGAGCAGAGCACCAGCAGGGCCCATTAGAGGAGTGCAAAAAGGTCTTTTTTTTGGAATTTTTTTATTCATAGAAATTATTAAATTCAGATGTACATAAATAAAAAAAGTGTCCCTATTTCAACAAATATAGAAAGATCTGACTCATTGAGTCCGATCCAAAATATATGGATCTGACCCAATGGTTCAGATCTAAATATACTTTTCTGGGATCATCTGTGGATCAGAGCTTGATTCTCCTCTAATCGGACGGTCCAGATCCAAACTCAAAAAAGAAAAATGGATCTGAATCATTGAATCCGATTCATAATATTTGGATCGGACTCAATGAGTCAGATCTTTCTATATTTGTTAAAAATGATACTCTTTCTATATCTGTACATCTGATTTTAATAATTTCTACGGATACAAAAATTCCCTTTTCTTTTCAACAGCCCACAATTATATTTTCTTACCCTCAACAGCATGCCATTTTATTTATTCTCACAAGAGGTGGAAGACCGGAAGCTTTCCTTTTTATTAAATTCAGACGTACATAAATAAAAATAGTATCTCGTTTTCAACAGATATAGAAAGATCTGACTCAATTGTTGTACTTTTCTAGAATCATCTGTGGATCAGAGCTTGATTCTCCTCTAATCGGACAGTCCAGATCCAAACTCAAAAAAGAAAAATGGATCTGAATCATTGAATCCGATTCATAATATTTGGATCGGACTCAATGAGTCAGATCTTTCTATATTGTTGAAAATAATACACTCTTTCTATATCCGTACGTCTGATTTTAATAATTTCTACAGATAAAAAAATTTCCTTTTCTTTTCAACAGCCCACAATTATATTTTCTTAGCCTCAACAGCATGCCATTTTATTTAGGGATCGACTAACAGTCCCCCCCATTCAGTCCCCTAAACGTCCCCCTAACTGTCAAAGTACAACTGTCAGTCCCTCTAACAGTCAAAGTACAACTGTTAGTCCCTCATTCAACAACATGGAAAGTATTCATACCTAAGATATGAAGTATTCATATATAATTCATCAAGTATTCATACCTAAGATATCAAGTATTAATTCACATACAAACTGGGGGACCATTACTTTTCGGGGGCAGTAACTGTCAGACTGCATTGGGGACCACAACCAAAAAGTCACGTGGATCACACCACTAGTCCCCCATTCATTGATTAAATTAATTCACATACAAAATGGAAAGTATGAATACCTAAGATATCAAGTATTCATATATAATTCATCAAGTATTCATACCTAAGATATCAAGTACATAAAAAAAAACTGGACACAATACCTACTCATCTTTTACACGTTTTTCAAGGTGATTTTTTTTTTCTCCGTTCAATCTAACCAATTTTTGAGACGATCTATGAGGAATTTTGCAAATCTAAAACCACGAACGTGTTCTACATAATTTTCTCTTTCAAATGAGATCCATGATGACATACTTTTATACGTTTTTCAAGGTATCAAATATTCAAATATGGAAAGTATTCATACAAAATGGAAAGTATTCATACCTAAGATATCAAAATTTATATATAATTCATCAAGTATTCATACTTAAGATATCAAGTATTTAAAAAAAAAAACTGGACTCATCTTTTACACGTTTTACACGTTTTTCAAGGTGGTTTAATGATTGACAAAGTTAGTTAGAATTGGGGGGACGTTTAGGGGACTGGAGTGGGGGGACAACATCAGTACTCTTTTATTTATCCTCACAAGAGGTGGAAGACTAGAAGCTTCCCTTTTCATTTTGGTACCAATGAAAATTATCTTGTCTGAAGTATTGTATTTTAAATTTAAATATCGCTTATAAATTAAGACCATCAAAATTTTCAAGTTAATTAATCATCAAGACTTTTGTTGTAAAATAGTAGAAAGCTCAATAGTTAATTATCTTAAACTATTGATGCATGTTCCACACTACAAAAAGCAGGGACGGATCCAGGATTTTTGTCAGGGGGGCAAAAAAATATCGAATCGGGTTTAAATACCTAATTAGATTTAAATCCATTAAACAATTGGATACTCGACAAAAAATAATGCTTTAACTTATACTTTCCAATGCTTTGACTTGTAATTTCTGATGCTCTGACTTATAATTCTATTACTAATCAAATTCAACAGATTTATTTCAATTTTAATCCTAAATTTAACTCGAATTACAAATTAAACGTCTAGAGGAGGGCAAAAAAAATTTCAAGGGGGCAAAGTCATTTAGAACCGATAAATCTCCACTAAAACTCAAAATCCAGAGGGGGCCTGTCTCTGGAACACTCTGGGTCCGCCCTGACAAAAAGGAAAAAATTATCGATGTTAGTGGCAAGGTAGATTCTTACATAATGTATTCCTACAATTATCGATGTTAGTATATTTAAAAGTTGATATAAGAGAATAATTTCAATATTAACTAAGCCACATGACTAAAAAGATGCACATGCATGTCATGCACTATTAGTAATTATAGAGGAAGTAATCAAAACCAATACGGACGTCAACTATATTATATATATAATAAAGTGTTTCAATCTATACTATCTCCTGCATTTAATTTTTTGGTTCATATTTAAGCTAACTAGAGGGCCTCCTGATAGATCCAAATATGCAGAAACTGCTTAGAAATTTAACACTAAGGAATAAATGAATGCACCAAATTATGTGATTGTGATTTGTGAGTTGTGACCCAATCCATATATATGTTCACACTGTTCCATGCAGTGCTCTAAGATGGGTCTTTTAATTTCAACTTCCATACTACTTGCCATTGACCAAGTCTTTTGGTGGTTGTTGAATAAACACTAGTACAGAAAACGAGACCATACACGGCGTATCATACACGGATGCGAATAAATTGCACATTAACAGTGTGCAATGTGAGGAGGCGCTCGTGCGAAAAAAAATCCAACATATACACACGGTCTAAAAGTTTTGAATCATGTCCGAAAGTCACGATTATTTGTACACGGTTCATTAATAAAAAACCGTGTACCTTTGTACTACTTCATACACAGTTTTTTCTAAAACATCCATGTATAATTTTCCTCAGTTCTCAAACACTATTTTTTAGTAGAAGCCGTGTACCAAAACCCATGTTAATAATAAATATCTTGTTTCCAAACACGTGTATCCACTCTCTTAACTTGTCTCTTCATTTTCCTTTTCTTTCTCGGTTCTTCCCCTTTGTATAGCATAAGACTGGAATACCAGACTGAAGGTTATTACAACTATTTTTAGCAAAGGAAGGTTCCTTCCTTGGTTGAGAAAAGCCGTGAATAACCTTCACAATCTTGATGAAATTAGAAGTAGCAAGTTCCTTTGGTATGTTACATATTTACACTTTTCATTTATTGATAACCTATCAAATTAATCTGTATGAAGTTTATTTTATGATTTTTAATGGCTAACAAACATGAATATAAAAAAATAAAAAAATAATCACCATACACAGTTATTCCTATAGAACAATGTATAAAACCTGTGAATTAGGATTTTCATTTTTCGGACCTATTTTTGTAAAATATACACGGTTTTAGTAGAAATCGTGTTTATAAACTTCATTCTACATGGTTTTTGTTTGGGAACCGTGTAAGATTAATACTTAGGGTTTATACTTTTTTGGCGCCTCTTAGATTTTTGCCTTATTTTTAATTCTCAGCACCTCCACGTCTAATCAAATAACTCTTCAACTCAGTCTTTTCTCCTTATTTATATATATATATATCTTAGGGTTTCATAGCCGATGTCTCGTCCCTTTTATCTCTCCAATCCACACACACCACTTCCTTTCACTCGTTGTACTCTTTCTCAATATCGCTAGGGGCGGAGCTAGACTTTCAAGTTGTGGGGGTCAAACGTGAATGGAGGTCAATTATATAAAATTTTCTTACTGTGAATGGGGGTCATTTTACACTAATTGTAACATTTTACTATAAATTATATAAAAAATAAGTTGCAAATAAAAAATTTTGGAAAATAAATGAGGGTCAATTGACCCCTATTCTTATACTGTATATCTGCCTCTGGATATCGCAATGGACCTCATCAGTAGTTTGCCCGATCCAATACTTCTCATCATCTTAGTTGCTCGTGACCAAGGAGGCGGTACGTACGTCAGCTATGTCTAAGAGGTGGCACAACCTGTGGACCTCTCTACACTTTCTCAACCTAAATATGAGAGATTCTCAAACCCAAGCTTCCATGGAGAGGATAACAATTTTACTCCAGAAAATTAAAAACGTTCATCTTCTGGAGTTACATTTCAAATGCAATCTACGCGTGGTATGCGCCTCATATTCTCATAATTTTAATATTTTTGGTAATTTGATTTATGTTAGATCTTAGGAACCAAATTAAAATTACAAAATTATTCAAATCATGTCTTGATTCTGACTCTGTGTTTATATTATTCCAATTAGGAACTGCTAAGACCAGTTTTGCCGCTACAACACCCAATATTTCAGAACTTGAAGGATCTCACTATTTCCATTTGTTTGTATTTTTTTTTTAAAATGGGAACTTGGATCCTAAAGAGTTTGTCAAGCTTGAAAAAGATTACAATACTACAAAATGAAACATGTGTAAGTTTTTTTTTCAGATATTACTGCTTTTATCAACCTATTAATTTTTTTTTTCCAAAGATATCATTAGGTATTAATTGCAAAACAAGTGATACTTTCTTTGATACTTTGTAAAGGGGAATTGAAAAACTTTAGGATGATTCGTTTGTTCATGGTGACTAATGTAGGTACTATTGATCTCACTATCTATAATGAGGATAAGAGTTATGATTATGATACTTTATTTTGTGTAGACTATCAATGTATATTTATACGGAATTATTTCTATGTTAAGACTTTACAGTTTTTCTAGTTTGAATGTATATAAGTCTTTATGTTGGTTCTTCTACTTGTTACTATGAAACTTATTTTATATTACATATATACGAATACCTGTTTTGATTTGCTTGTTGTTTACATGAATGTTGTTCTCTGTTCTATGTGTTGAAATCTTGTTTGCTGTATGTTGTAAATATTATCTGAATTATGAATGTTTAATATTGTATGTTTAAAGGCTAGCAAATATCGATGCTAGCTAATTATAAATTGTTTAAACAAACACAAAACAAACACGGTTCTCAATAACAAACCGTGTATGGTTAAGAAAATAATACACGGATGACTTGTAGAAACCGTATATAACCCTAGTCATTGTACACGGTTAAATCGACCGTGTAAAAACCATCATTTTCAGCGTCTTTTTTTTTTTAGACCTGACACAGATGGATTTTATTAACTGTGTATGTTAGTACTTTTTAGACACGGTTCGGAAACCGTGTACAAGGCAACCTCTATTCATACACGACACTCGCTGACACGGTTCAGAAACTGTATACTTTTGTATCATCTAGATGTTGTCAAGAGAGAGTGGAGGGTCCGGATCCTATGAGGTATCTCAAATTTAAAGTTTAGATCTGAAACATCCGATTAGAATTCAGACTAATTCGATTTGAAGTGAAATAAATGGAGCAACTTTAAAGCAAATCGTGCGATCCGGCTCTAAACTCAAAGTTTGAGTCACTTAAGTGATATGAATTTAAGTAGAGGTATTGAAATTGATCATATCACCTGAGGTTACAAATTTTTTTTGTTTAGATCCGAACTGTCGGATCAGAAACTGTACGAATATTAAAGGAACTCTATGTATTTTACTTAAGATCAAATTGATCCGTATTCTAATTGGACGGTCCATATTTAAATATAAATGAGTTACCTCGGACAGTTCTGTGTGGGCCATTTAAGCATGTGTTCAAATTGAAATGTTGATCTACTTTCCAGGAAGCCGGGACTTGAAAAATGAAGAAGCTAGCGAAAGGTACCGGTACCGGTACCGCACGGATTCATGGCACATTTAATTGAGCTCGTGCGTGCCTATTATTGATTATTGCTATATATATATTGTTGTCACTTTCTTTATCCATTCAACATTTAGCTAGCTAGGTCAAATGGTCAATCTCTTCTTCTCTTCTCTTGGTATCTAATCTAACTTAGCTTTCAAGTTTCAACGCTTGGCAGTTGGCAATACCCACGTACTCATTTCTGGACACCGTTAGAACCTTCCCATTTACTATTCAATTTTGACTTGAGATAGTATCACTTAATTGTACCTATTTCAATCTCCAAAATTTCAAAATTACCTATTCTCCCTCTAAAGTTCATAATATCATATTTACCCTTCTCAATTTCAAAAACTTACAAATTTACCTATTTTATTGTCTTTTCTATTAAAAACACTTTTAAATTATAAAGTACCCATTTTACCCTTTATTAAAAAACAAAAAAATATAATATGTTTACAAAAATGGGTCATTTCTCTACTTTCGACGCATACACAGTGCCATTAAGTTTACGCTTGTGTAAGCAACAGAAGTAGAAAAATGACTTATTTGCCCACAGAAACCGACTATTTAGGAGACTCACATTTTTCTTAAACACTCTAAATATTTTTTTATTTTTTAAATAAAGAGTAAAATGGATACTTTATAAATTTAAAATGTATTTTAATAGAAAAAACAATAAGATGGATAAATTTGTGAGTTTCTGAAATTTAGAGGGGTAAATAGATAATGAACTTCAGAAGGAAAATTACGTAATTTTCAAGTTTAGGAGGGGTATATATGAAATTCTCCAAAAAATAAAAGCCTATTGACTTTCATTCTAGGCCTCCTAATTAATTATCAATATGTTGTTTTATTTAACTTCTAACCATGTTTAATTTTAGTGTAAATTCGTTGATTAATCAATTTTTGCCATGCATAATAAACAAACTAATTATGTCGTTAATGCTAATTTTTCATGAATTACACATTGTAATCTTATATCAAGCTTGATTTTCGGTAATTCTAATTACATCTATTAATAAGTCAGTGAAGTTGTTTAATCCTTGGTTTATGTGTCATTGCTTTTACACATCATATAATGAGGAGGGTTCCAATATCTCATGCTTTTCATATCTTATCGTATCTCATATTTTATATCTTCGTTTTTAAAATTAAAATTGACAATCCGAATCACTCAACATGATATCCATACTAAAATATGCTTGAGGATGAAATTTATAATTTTTGAAGTTTTTTTACTATTTTTTAAGATAGGTACAAAATCACTATTTTTGAACGGTTCAGAAATAGTGATTTGGTATCTATCTTAAAAAATAGTAAAAAAATTTCAAAAATTATAAAATTTTATCTCCAACTATATTTTAGTATGAATATCATATTGAGTGGTTCGGATCGACAATTTAAATTTGAAAAACAAAAATATAAAATTTGAGATATAATGAGATATGAAAAGCATGAGGTATTAGAACTAGAGGTGCTACCGGGTCGGGTAGGAACCGGATACTATTATATTTGGACCCGTACCCTAAAAGTGTTTGGGTCTGAATTTCGATCCATATACTTATTTGTTTCAAATCGGGTCGAGTCCGGATCCGGATACCTATCTACCCGTAGATATTTTGGGTCCAGTCTTTCAGTTCCGGGTAGATATATATCCATAACTTGTTTATGGATTATCAGATCCGGTTCGGATCCGAGGCGGGTACATGTCGCAACTCACAAGCATTTGAGAAACACTTTACGTTTAAATATAATTATAATTTCTTAAACATCTCACATAATATATCATTATAATATAAATTAAAATCTGCTCCAAAATATTAAAGGTGAGATAATTTTAGAAAGTAAAATATTGGAGATGGTGATTTCATTATATGGTTCCAAAAATTCGAAAATAAAATATTAATATCAATTTGTTTCAATCAGCGAAGAGAGCAATAAATTTTAATAATCCGTGCAGAAAGGTAGATATATGGTAGATAAAGAGATCAAGAGAGGAATTAATTAGCTTCGAAAATTTATAGGCAAAAGGTGAACATGACATTTGATTTCAATAATCTGTGCGAAAAGAGCAATAAATTTCATTCAAGAAATTAAAAAATACTACAAATGATTGTCTTTTCATAGATATTAATATATGTGTTTATTTTAAATGATTATAAAGAAATGGTATTATCATTTTATCGGGTATTTATACGGATATCGGGTCGGATTCGGTTATGGGTCAGATAACTAAATCAAATCCATATTCCATCCATTACAGTATCGCTTTCGGTTCAGATCTAAGTCATATATTAAATTATTAATTTTGTAACTGTACCTATAATTTAACCGGTTATATTATTTAAACCATATCCTATCCAAATTAATTAGATCCGGGTCGGTTCCGGTTCGGTTTCGGATCGGATCGGATCGGATCCGGATAATCGGGTAAAAGTAGTACCTCTAATTAGAACCCTCCTAATACGATATAATTTGAAGTTGATATGTCGATAACATAAAAGATGCCGATAGAAAAGAAAAGAGAGAAAATTTTTGTGATCTCGTGATGGCACTACAACTTGGCTTAGTGCGTTTAGTAATTGACATCCATATATTTTTACCACAGCAGCCAACAATTACCATGTGATTATTATGCATGTATTAACCGCCACCTCGTTCATGTATAATCAGTTATAATCATATCATAGATATAGAATTTGAAAATTATTATTTGAATATAATACTAAAGTGAAGCTATGGTTATATGCATATTACAAAGCGGTACGTATTATAAATTCATATTTCCGTTTTCAATGTTCAAATAGTCTATCTATATATACTGCTCAACTTGAATACTTGCAGATCAAATTTTACATTTTTTATAATTCTTTTACTATTTTTGTAAATAGTTAGAGTATTACTTTATTTAAAAAATTTATACTATCTGAAAATAGTGATTTTTAACTTATCTTCAAAAAATAGTAAAAGAATTCTTAAAAAGATAAAATTTGGTCTCCAAGTATAATTCATATGGAGATCATATTTAACTGTTTGGATCAAATGTTTGCACAAATAGGGATATGGATATGTAGCATGGGTCGATCCATAATATGCATATTACCCTAACCTCATAATACAATCATAATTTAAATAGTTTGATTTTCTATAATATAAATAATATATCAAAGTTCAAATATTTTATATCAAATAAATAAGGCTAATCTGATTCAAAGTCGAATGCACAAAATTTCTTAAATATTCGTGCCAGAACAGATCTAACGGTCCAGATCCAAACTCAAAATTTGAGTTACTTTAGGGGAATCGAATTCATGGAGGACATGTCATGGCACAAATTAATTTAGCGCTTGCCATACGGGTCCGACTCTGCTGCTATTCTAAGAAGAATAGCAGCGGGTGCTCTTCAATTTGTGTCTATCTCTCTTCAAAAGAGGAGAGAGAGAGAGGAGAGAGAGAAGAGAGAGAGAAAGAGGAGAGAGATAGAGAGGATAGCAGGGGAAGAGGAGGAATTTGAAGAGCACCGGATCTCAATCCTTGCCATACAATCACAATACAGAAGTCGATACAAACCATTTGGAATTCAGATCCTCCCCGGTACCGTAATAGGAAATCTTTTACAATTACTTGATCCGGACTGTTCTTTTTAACTTGGCACAAATTCTCAAAGCCCAATAATACTGCCCCTTCCGTCAACCCGAATCTCAAAGCGGCTGAGAGTTAATCTCAAACCGTAAAGTGAAGGGAATCTTTTACAGTAACGGAGAGGATACTTGTCCAACCATTTGGGCCGACGAGGCCGTTTTTTTGTTTCCTTTAGTCGCGGGACCCACTACTTTGACCTCTTCTAGATCCGTTGTTGCGCACTCCATTCGTTAAAGAAGCTGCGATCAGCACAAATTCATGAAAACGTGCCATATACCCGCCACACGATATGCCATAAAAAGAGAAACTACAGAATACCTTGTCCGAAGGAAAAAATTCACGTAAACAATTGTACAAACTCAAAAGGAGAAAAAACAGAGAGGAGAGTCGAACAATAACTTGAGGGAAAAAATAATTGTTCTTAATTTGTAATAAATGAAAAAAAAATGATGTATAGCAATCAGTCCATAACTTGTAATTATATGAGCCTGTCGAAGTGTCGATCGATGGAGCAATTAGGCCAATAGGCACTGACCCACTAGTAGGAAATGCCGCCATGTCACGTGGCAATTAAGCACTTGGCAGTTGGAACCGTACGAACGCTATTCTGTCATGGGGGGCCCACACGACAGATTGACACCTGGAAGGATCTCAGTAGCGTGCTGGACTCACTCAGTGGAGCTTGCATATATGGCCCACATGCATGTCAGGATATATACATTTTGTTGGAATCCAATTTCATCAAATTAAGAGATTGATTAATTAATGCTATATATATATATGTGGAGAGAGTGATGCTACGGGCTTCGGGAAGTAAAGATGGTGTTTTACTTCCCGCTCATATCTCTATTTCAAAGTTCAAATAGTTAATCCTAATTTTTCAACATGATCTTCATATTAATATGTGCTTGGAGACCAAATTTTACATTTTTTGAAATTTTTATACTATTTGTTTAGAATTTTTGAAAATTAATGTTTTTTGAATTATTTTTATTTTTTATTTAGTGAAAAGCTGTGATTTTTAAAATTCTATACAAATAGTAAAAAATAATTTCCAAGCACATATTAATAGAAAGATTATGTTTAGAAATTCGGATCGACTATTTGAACTTTGAAAATGAAAATATAAGCGGAAAGTAAAACACCCTCTTTATTTCCCAAAGCACCGTAGCATCACTCTATATATATATATAGATCCCCAGTGTTCGGTAGACCAAGTCTATTGAATAAAAGAGATTTGTGATACATCAGTGTCAAACATATGTAAGACAAGAATCTGTTGAAAGCAAATTAAAAGTAGAGAAAATGAATGACAACAAATTAACAAAATAAAAAAACTGAATCACGGCGCACACCTGTATAGTCTGTATAGCTAGTCTGTATAGACGTCTGTAGCCACGTAGAACCTTCCATCCACCAGTCAGGAAACCTCGATCACTCTTTTACCTCCATACACTTAATTAGTTACAGTAGTTGAATTCTTAATCAGTTTGCATATGTATATATACCAGATGCATATTAATTACCAGTGACATATCTACTACCACAAATGTTTCAGCCCTGATCCATGGCAGCAGCTCTAGGATCTCATCCATTTCACATGGCCTCCTACAACCCGCCGCATGGTCAAGGAAGTGGATCCGGGTCAGCTGAGTCTGGATCCGCATCTGGTAACTATAGTATTCCTTTGGGCGATCCTCAGCCCGATCAACCTCCACCATTTGATCTATCAGATTACATCTTGATGGAACCGGGACTGGGACCCACCAATTTCATCCCGCCACCATTGATGCAGGGTGCTCCTGTCGGTGCACCATTAATGCAAGGCGGCATGAGTGCACCACAAATGGAGAGTGCTGTGTTTCAAGCTGCGGAAAACAGTGCCGGGGTTGATGTACCAACGAGCAGTGGCGGCGCAAGGTGAGTGCACAGAATTTATATTATAATTAGTATATATTATTCTTATTATTGTTACTAATGATAATTAAATTTTCAATTATGGATTTGTTATAACTTGGAAGTTAGAACAACAAAACATTTAATCGATCCCGTTTGCTTATCGGAGTTTAATTATCAGTGAGATCTCATTTGCTTATATCGGAGTTTATCATTTGTATATATATACACAGTGCAGCGGCTGCAATGGAGACGCCGAGAACTGAAAGGATTGCATTTAGGATGCAATCAGAGATGGAGATAGTAGATGATGGTTATAAGTGGAGAAAATATGGAAAGAAGTCTGTGAAGAATAGCCCTAATCCAAGGTAATTAAAGACATAGAATACCACCTAAAAGATTTTAATTAAAACATTGATCACAGTTACACAGGGTTAAATATGTTTATTTGTTGTGCAATAAATTAGCAAGCATCTATGCATCAGGACAGGAAGATAACTGCATGAGCATGAAATTAAATTGGTGATAGGAAAAATGAAATTAATTTACATTGTTGTATACATGTACAAGCACAAGCTATGCCTTAGCCTGAATAGTGCATGCTTTTCATATGATACGCGTGCAGGAACTACTATCGGTGCTCAACGGAGGGTTGCTCGGTGAAGAAAAGAGTTGAGAGAGACAAAGATGATCCGAGTTATGTGATAACCACTTACGAGGGAGTTCACAATCATGTAAGTCCAACCGTGGTCTTCGACGCAAGACAAGATGCCGCTTCTGGTCGGTATTATGTTGCCGGAATGCATATGCCACCAAGTTCACTAGGAAATTAATTAATGTAGCTGTAGTTGTGAGCCTTAGTATTTCATGGCTAGCTAGGCTTTCTTCCTTTCTTTCCTCTTTCATTTTTTCTCTTTTACCTTGTATCAACCTAGCTAGTACCTTGAGCCAATTCTGTATATTATCAGCTTTTTCTTGAAATGCAATGCTTTTCCAACCATGAGTAAATTTATATATCTTAGTATATATTCAAAATAATAACTGTCAATCTTTACAAGAAGACAATTAAGTAAATGTTAATAATTAATAGATTAAATTGAGTATCTTTTATATAAGATATACTGTATTATTGTTCATTGATTTTCAGAATTATGTATATTTATTGGAAATATTGTTCATCTAACAAACTAATAAAGTAAACTAAGGATTTTTTTTTTAATTTAAAAGAAATATTTTAGCTTTTTGTCAAGTTCTATATTAACCCATGATTAAGATGTATTCTCAAATAAGAAGTGCATAAGTTGAATGTGTTCAAACTATTTCAACTGTATATATATGGAGGAAAAATTAGTATATATTCAAATTGGTAAATTAATTCTGAAAAATAGAGAGTATGAAGTTTGAAACTCCGGTGTAATAGTGAAAGGGACCAACGCCATCTGTTTTCAACCGATGACATATAGGGACGGAACTAGGAAATTAAGATAGAGGAGGCTAGATAAATAAGCTTCATGTAATTTTATATTATGAGGGGGGTTAATAATAATAATTTTTGTAAAATTTAAAATTTTGAAGGTAAATAATGCAAAAATTTCAAAGGATAGGGGGGCTTAGAATTCACATCCTCCCCGGTACCGTAATCTTTTACAATTACTGGATCTGGACCGTTCTTTTTAACTTGGCACGAATCTCAAATCCCAATAATACTGCCCCTGCGCTAGCTAGTCCGAATTTCAAAGCGGCTGAGAGTTCATCTCAAACCATAAAGTGAAGAGAATCTCAAACCATAAAGTGGAGAGAATAGTTGTCTGGTGGGCTTAGCTCCCTTTTCTTACCATGTAGTTACGCCTCTAATGGCATATATGTACATACTTTTACTATCGGAGACATAACCATCGGTTCAACAACAGATGGTGAAGTATAATTTGAACAGGTGATGAATGGTTTTTTTTTTGTAGTAGTGTGTTAAAAAAAAAATATTGCCAACACATCTTGAGTTGCAAATTAAGTATATATAATTATGTACAGAGTTGTGTAAAAAATGGTTGAAATGAATGGCATTAATTACATGCGGCGAACAGCACATGCATTGCTAGCTGTATGATGGCCAAAATTGAATCAAATAAAATACGGACTTTGGAATCAAATGAGTATTTTTGGTTTCCCCAATTTAATTGCTCACCTAATAAGTTCCAAAAGATGTCACCTAATTTTCAAATAAAAATCTTTTTAAATATTAATTAAAAATAAGTTTCTGTACTCTAATTGTATATTGAAATCTTGTTCCGATGAGGTTAATTAATTAATTAATTAACTTACTTATTCTGGATTCATTAATAAATTGTAATGCTTAATGTTAAACTCTTTTGCCGGACTAGTTGAGTTTAAGGTTGTAAATATATTGTTATAATGGACCATTATGTAAATCTGAAACTTTTAAGTGACGTCACGTAATCAAGACAACCTTTCATTGTCCGTACGTCATATATATATATATTCAAATTTCAAAGTTACATTCATTTTTCTGTGGAATTGTAAAACTCATATATTTATACCACTAAACCACAAAATCTTTCATATTTACCTAGTTCATTATTTCTTTATTGAAGCTATGCTAAAAGTTAAAAAGAAAAAATTGGAGATAGGGGTGTTCATCGGTTCGTTTCAGTTGAAACCGAACCGAACTAGGCAAACCAAAGTTATATTTCGGTTTCAAAAATAAAACCGAACCGAACTGATTCAGCATTGCAACTGAACCAAACCGAACCAAAGTTTTATTTCGGTTTGTTCGGTTCAAACCGAAATATATTAATTTTTTTATTTAAAACAATTGATTTTATAATAAACCGAAGTATATTAAGAAATAAACCGAGGTATTAAGAAATAAATCGGGATATTAAGAAATAAACCGGGATATTAAGAAATAAACCGAAGTATTTAAAGCAATTGATTAAGAAATAAACCGGGATATTAAGAAATAAACTGGGGCGGTCCGGACCAAATTCATAATATATAAAATTTCGGTCGGTTTGGTTATTTTGGTTTTCAAAATTTTCAAACCGAACCGAACCGAAATTATAAATCGGTTTAAAAAACAAAACAAACCGAACCGAACCATTAAACCGAAAAAACCGAACCGTTTGGTCCAAACTAATTCGGTTCGGTTCAAAACCGACTAAACCGGACCCAAGGAACACCCCTAATTGGAGATGCTTCCTTATCTCTTCTGTTTTTTTTTTCTCACTACTGTAAACCAAATACAGGAAGTGCTAGAGAGAAATACAAGATATATGCTTGAATAAATAAGTAAAATTTTTGCTCAAGGAAGCAGAGGTGGAATAAGTTAATTGGCCTGTAAATTTGGGTACATTTGATATTTCTGAAAATTTTATTAAGTAAATATGAGAGGTTTGGGGTTTATGACGATCAATATAATATATAAAATTTTGAAGGAAACATCATTAATTAATTAATTTGTTAATTTGCATAGGAGAATCTAGCTAGCTAGCTTAAATACTGAACATGCATGAACATGGTCCATAGCAACAAATCTATATATGTAATTGATTACCTCAGCCAATAAAACATCAATCTCAACCGAAGTTGCTTAGAACATGAGGCTTAGAAAGTTACTTACTTAGGAGTGGTTGATAGCGACTTAGTGGTTAATTCAGATAACAGCAAAGCATATCTAGCTAGCTATAAGTGGAATATATATATATATATGATGTGAGTGAATGTTTTATGGATAATTAAGCCGGAGCGTATTTAAGCACTATATATTAACGTAGCTTCTGGGATGCACCGTCTATCACGTCCTAAGCAACAAATATTTTCAAAACATTCAAGTAGATCAGTTCACACAATAAATTTTTTTAATGAATAATAAGAAGGGGTTAATTTGTTATTTTTTTATATGAAGCTGATAACAGTACCCGCGCTACAGTACTCGCACTGTACCTGCATAATAACTTCAATAACTATTTGGGAGACCACAAAAACTCCAGCACATAATTTTTTTTTCTAAAATATTAATACATATGCAATAAAGTATTTATACATATGCACATAAATATTTCTACCTATGAGGTGAACAATTTTTATGTAAATAATTGTCTCCCAATAAAATCTCCCAAACATACCGCACCATAAATATCTATGGGGGACCACTAAATCTACATGGGGGGACCATAAACGTTTTTAGGGGTGAATTTTTTTTTCTCCGTTCAATGTCGTCCATATTTCTAATGATCTGTGAGGAATTTTGCGAATCTAAAACCACGAACGTCTTTTACGCAATTTTCTCTTTCAAATGAGATCCATGATGACGTACTTTTGGGGGCTCATCGCCACACAAGTATTTACACCTCGACGTGCAAGTATTTATTCCTATATTTGCAAATATTTTTTACGTATGACACTAGATGACGTCTGAAAGTATTAATATCAAGTACTGCAAGTATTTATACCTCTGCACTAAAGTATTTATACATATGTGGTCAACTACTTCATTAGAGGAAGGTTGATGCGGGGACCATTGGGGGACTGGAAAAGGAATGATCATAACAAGTTACGCATCAAAGTATTAATATATTATTTTTCAAGTATTAATATCTTATCTTGCAAGTATTTATATCTACGAAGGTTGACACGATTTATATTTATGAAGGTTGACACGGGAACGAGTGCATGGACTGTGAAAGGAGGACCATATAATTAGTGGGGATCATAGAGGAAGGGTGTTGCTGGAATTTTAGAATAATAATTAGCGGGACCATAGTACATTATTCCTCTAAATGCGGGTACTGAAATAATTATTCTTTTATATATATATCAGAATTTATATCTTGTAGGTGTCCGGCTACCGTGATATTGTGATATTGATGATATTTCAGTCTAATTAAATACTATCTACTTCAAAACATATTAAATAGGCTTCAAACGACGAATTCAAATTAATTGGTCAAATCAATCTACTTCATTAGTGATGTCTTTACATACAAAATTTATATTTTTTGAATTTATCTAGTATCAAGTCAAGTGGTCAAATGTGAGAGCGTTTAAGTTAATTTTAACGCATTTATTTTTCATCATTTTTTGACCGCTTGACTTGCATGACACTAAAATATTGAAATTTTTTTTTGAGGAAAAATAATTGAAAAGTTATAAACTTTGCATGTATACAGTATACACATCATTCATAAAGTAGATCGGTTTAAACGGTATGAATTCATCGTTTGAAGTCTATCCGATAAATTTTAGAGTTGGTGACATATACCACCGATGCCACGTTAACCTGATTCCTCTTATAGTGTATAATTTGATTTGAACATAATTCACTGAGAAAATATATTTCATTTAAATATAGTAGAGACTATCTAACATTCATTCATAGAGCTATTACTGTTTATCTCAAAAAAAGAAAAAAAAGAAAAGAAAAAAAAAAGAGCTATCACACCAAACCAAACACCGTTCTTTTAATTTGTACCCACAAGACTAAAAATAAGCCACTGAATTGAATACCTCAAATTCAACACCAAATCTAGCCAGCATTTTCTAAGCACTTAAGTCAATGTCGGAGCATAAGACATGAATTCTTTGTCTGTATTAAAAGATATAAACTGATGCTGCTCTGCTTTCAACTAAAAAAGAAACACCTACGTGGCAGCAGTGGCGGCGCTGTTGAAGGTACCAACATGGAACTTTCTACCAATTAGTAAGGAAGCTCACTCAGTACCACACAAAATTACCCTTTTGACCTTTCTCACCAAATCATTATGCATGAAACTAACCATATATATATATATAAACACACACACTCTCCCATATATACCTAGTACTTCAACAACACAATCACTTTTATTAATTAAATTATATATCAAATCCATCTATATATTATGGCGGCAGTGGGAGAGCTTCATCAATTGCACTATACTGATATGAATTCCTACTTCCTGCACCATGGCAATTCTAGTGGATCCGGGTGTGAATCAGGATCCGCTTCCTCTTCATTCGGTACTGGGCTTACTGGAGATGTCAATTCTGATCAACCTCTGCCGTTTGATCCGTCGGAGTACTTAAGAGATGATCTTTCAACACATTCGGCTTTCTCGCAGTTCATGGATAACAGTTTGTTTCAAGCTGTGCAAAGCAATGGTGTCAATTTACCAGTAAACGGTGGCAACAGCTGTGTAAGGTATGGATAATTTTGTGCTTATTTGTTAATCAATCCTAAAAATTACTTGCAAAGGTATTTAGAAAATACATGATTCATTGATACATGGGATTTTTGTAATGTTAAATATCAAAATAATTTGGAATTTGATCAATTAATAATACACTAGAAATGATTGGTACCATCATTACTTATATATACATGGTCCTCTTTGTTTTTGCTGATTGGATTTGTAATTGATGAATAACAGTAAAATCACCGGGATGAATAAGCCGAGAACAGAAAGGATTGCATTCAGGATGAAATCTGAGGTGGAGATAATCGACGACGGCTTCAAATGGAGAAAATATGGCAAGAAATCTGTCAAGAACAGCCCTAATCCAAGGTAAATAAATCTTATCTGCTAGATCAAATTCTTGTATAATATAAACCATGATTATTATTGGCGATGAAACCTTGATAACAAGTTAACAACCATTAATTACTTTCATGGCTTTTGTCTAATGGTTTCTAATGGTTTGATCCAAAAAAATTTACAGGAATTACTACAAGTGCTCCACAGAGGGATGCTCAGTGAAGAAGAGAGTAGAGAAAGAGAAGGATGACCCGAGTTACGTGATAACCACTTACGAGGGAATCCACAACCATGTAAGTCCTAGCATGGTCTATTACACAAGCCAAGATGCTGGATCTGGCCAGTACTATGTTTCAGGCTATCAGATTTCTCCTGGCTCATAATTTGCAAGATGTTAGTTTTGAGTTTTTGTTTTAATTAATCAATGTATAATGTATTATATATCCTCAATAAGAATTTAGTGGTTGTGACAAAAAAGCTTCTCTTAATTCTGGTAATCTTAAAACTAAGATTAATGAGGCGTAGTATAAAAAAAAATGGATACCAGGAACCATTTTGGAATAAAAAGAAGATATTTAAGATTTTGCAACCACCTAAGGCGATGATGCTCTTTGATTTGATAATGAGTGGAGAAAGGGGCTTAATTATTGTAAAAGGTAATTTTGGCCTTATCTATACTTTGGAGCTATACTTTGGATTGCTTTCTAGAGGAAGGTGAATATGGTGACTCAAAGAATTTTAGATGTTTTTTAAAATAAACAACTGCAATCAATCAACAATGTAAAGTAAATAGAAAGAGTAAGAGAGATTGACACGCCGGATGTTAACGGAATTTGATTTAAAATATCTACGTCTCCGGGGCAACGCAACCTCGTCGGTGTGTCTTTTCTATTACCCAATGAAGAAATGATACAACTCGTGACACGTGATCCCAAATAAAGATCGAAAGTCACAATCTAACTCGTGTACAAAGTTAAGTCTAGAAGCTCGAATTGAAGAGTCATACGCAGATAATCGTCACACAACTATGTTTATATGTGAACGATGTCAGCAATCATGCTTGATTTTTTTGTAAAAAAAAAAAAAAGTGCGTCTCTTATATTATCTGATGAGATGAAATATGTTAATTCAACATATTCTGTTCAAACAATTTGGCTCTTTCTCTCTTTGTAGTCATTTTCAAGCCAAATTGAATTTGTTATTACTAAAAAAAGCAATGAGAAAATAAAATATCTCTGAAAGGGACTGGGGAAAACAAGGGGAAGGTGATAGCACCTAATGCACCGCACAAGTGTGCTCCTATCTTCGTTGACATCTGTTCCTAGTCAATTGCACATAAACCTAAATTAATATATCTTTTGAGATTAATTGTGTGCACGTGCCATATAACATCAAAACATAAATTGATGTTTCTGTCAAATATTTACACAAAAAAAAGTTGGAAAGAATAATATAAAGTACAAATAAAAGCTATAATGTATATTTTATTGTGCCAACTCTGCCGACATTTTTATAATATCCAAAGTTTAATAGAAATTAATTAATATACTCAGATCCACTGAGAAGTTATAAAAATATTCATATCGGTCATTTTCTGATCAGTACTTAAATTGATATTTCTGTCAAATATTTACACAAAAAAAAGTTAGAAAGAATAATATAAAATACAAATAAAAACGGAATTCTCTGTTACATCTTCTTTTTCATAACGCTCTTGTTCTTAACTCAACGGCTAGTATAATCACTAGTTGAATTCCAACGAATCATTTACTTTTTATTTTTTTTACAATTTTCATTCAGAAAGAAGTTTACATAGACATTGAGACAAAAAAATCATTTGGAAGGCGAGAATACTACTTAGGATGTAAATCTTTGTATGGTTAGTAATTTAAAATAAAATATTTAATTGACAATTTGATGAAACATGGATAGTCTCTTCTAACTTAGTGGCGTAGTTAGAATTTGAAGTAAGAGTGGACAAAAATATTAATAATTTAAATGTCATCATAATATTAAAATAAAAATTCAAAAACTACAAATTACATCATGTGTTGTGAAATTTGGACTTCACATGGTAGAGCAAAAAAATTTCCAGAGTAGAGCAACAACCGAATACAATATGAGTTTATAAAAAAAAAAAAAATTAAAATCCAGGGTAAAGCAGATGTCCAACTCTGGACAATAGTGGCTCCTCCACTGCTTCTAAGCATCCCGCTACCTCAAGAAACATAATGTAAAGACGGCGATGCACTTATTTAATGAATGCCCCTCCGCCCTTTCTCTCTATGATTCCTTGCAAAAGGCAATTTCACCGGTGTTTTCAAATAGATTTGGTGAAATGGTAATTGTCAAACTATTATGAGCATTTTTTTCAAAATAAGTATCCTATGCAATTAACAGTTGTTGTCAAAGTTTTCCAAAAAAAAATATCCTATGCAATTGCGAAGAGTCTTTATGATTTCTATCTTCGTATTTTTAGAAAAAATTTATTCCAATTTTTAGGTAGTTAGTCAAGTATTACGAGGAATGTAACTTTTATTTTCATTTTTTTTCACGCTCAAAACTCATTGAGCAATTTCATACTTTTGAACTATTTTGATTGTATATTATTTATAATTTATCAATTTAATATAAGATCAGGGGCTTGGCCCTATCTTGTTTTCTAAAAAATATTTTGTTGTGTAGTACTAGTAATTACCTATGAATTTAGTTTAAACATCAACATATTTTATAAATTAAACATCACTTAATTTTAATCTATACATCAACACCGGTGAGGTTAGAAAAAAAACACCAAATAATTTTAATCTATACATCTCCACTTCGATTTATCTCCGAAATTTTTAAAATTTGTTGCAACAGAAACTATAGCTAGATAAAAAGAGATATCTGCACGGGTCAAATCTAATCCGCTTCGACTTTCAACTGTTTAATATGCCACTAAATACTCACCTCTTGGCATTGGATACGACTCTGCTGTTATTCTAATGGAAAAGCAGAGGAAAAGCAGGGGAAAAGCAGAATCTTGCTTTTCCGATCCCAATCATTAAATTCATTGAGATTCGTGCATGAAAAAAATTTCTTTATTGAGATACGTGAATGAAAATTTTGAATAGTTGAAATCGGAAAAGCAGAACCCTGCTTTTTCTATTGGAATAATAGCAGAGTTCATTCTGTTGACATTGGGTTCCCACCTGTTCTCCTTCCCACACGTGACATCGTTTCGCCACTGGATCTTCTGTGCCATAATCTATATAACTTTTTGTATTGAGTACTTAAATTTGATATATATTTACTCGCAACATGGGAAGTCACAAAGTCAGAATTACGCTTTTAATTGACCGTATAAAAAGATATTCGTTTTTCCTAATTCATGGTTTAGTTCCGAAATTTTTGTAGTTAGCACCCAAAATGTCATGCCAAGTAAGCCTTTCCAACTTCAATATTTGTTTCTATTTCCTATTGTCTCGTTTTGATATTGTTTGAAAGAGGCTAAATTCAAATTAATTAAACACCATCCATATAAAAAAAAAATCAATTCATATCACCCACGCTCCCTCAGTCCGCATACCAAATTGTGCAAGCGCGCACACTGGGGAGGGCACCAATTTGATGCGCAGACTGGGAAATGGCACCCTTTGATGCGCGTACTGGAGAGGCGCACCACTTGGTGCGCATACTGGGGAGGTGCACCAAGCCTGTGGGCCTATAAGTTGATTCGCGCACCAATTTTGGTGCTTAAACGAGGCAGTGCACACCAATTTGTTATGTTTTCCGGACTGTTATTTAGTTATTATGTTGTGACAGACTTTTATTACGTATGTTCAACTTTTATGATAATATTGGATATTAGGGACTTATATTTTGATATTATGTTTTTATTCTACTTTTAGCGTATGCTCTCCTTTTATTATCTGATAGGTCCATGTGCCAATGGTCCTCAATAAACTTGAACTCGGCCCACAAGTGACTCGGGATTCGGACCCCGCCAAGGGCCAACCCGAGGTAGAATAGAATAGGGCCCTTAACATGGTCGCGGCCCAAAAGCAACTCGGGACCCGGACCCCTTCCCAGAGCCAACTTGAGACCGAAAACAACAAGGCTCGTAGCCTGGCAACAAGCCTGTCCGACGAGGCCCAGTCGGGTCGTACGCGACAATAGGACCCGGACCCCCTCTTGGGGCCAGCCCGAGATCGAACAAAGCGAGGCCCATAGTCCAGCTGCCGAACGACCTGACGAGGACCAAACCAGGCCTCGCCTAATCAACCCGAAGCATTCTGGCCCGGTGAAGTCGAGTTGGGCCTCACTCGATAAGGCCCAGTCCAACCTCAACTTCGCGTCACTGCCGATTATGCGGGTGTCACCGCTTCTATGCGGACTCCCCTAACCGTTCTGACAACGCGTATTAACAGTTAGGGGCAACCTATTTAAGGCAAAGAATTCCCTGAAATACGGGTAGCAATTTTCCTAAGATAAGGCATTACAGAGCATAGAGCACTAATACCTTCAAACCTTCCCCCTTTTTTCTTAGTCTCGGCCCGTCGACCCGAGACGGGACGAGCCCAATTTCTTAACTCTCTTCCTATACGGCCTACTCTCCCGGGATATGACGTATCATTATCTATCGTATCATTCCAATAAAATATGTTGGACATACGAAAATATGTATAATATACGACGTACATTACACTTTTATCAAAATTCAGAACAAACTAATATTGAGCACTCAAATTAAAAAAAAATGAATTCCAAAACCGAACAAAAAAAAAAAGTTTAGTGCACCTCCCCAGTATACGCATCAAGTGGTGCGCCTCCCCAGTCTGAGCATCAAAGGGTGCCCTTCCCCATTCGTGCACCAAATTGGTGCCCTCCCCTAGTGTGTGCACCAGCCCAATTTGTTGCGTGGACTGAAAGAGCGTGGGTGGTATGAATTGATTTTTGTTGATATGAGTGGTGTTTAATTAATTTGAATTTAATGGGGTGCTAACGAAAAAATTCGGAGTTTAGTTTCTTGGAATTGTTTTATTTGCAAATAATTATTGGGAACTTGAGTTTTGTTTTCAGATATATATTAGTATATATCTATCCTTTTGAGTACATAAGTTTGACATTAATTTTCTCAAAATGCCAGTAATATTTTTTCGATCATAAGTTGTCTTTTTTTTTTTGGAAGGCTTGGTAGTGACGATATTGGATATAATAAGGATATATTATTTGATATTTTATGAAGAGTTAAAAATAAAAAAAAATATTATTTTTTTAAAGTGCAATCAACATGTTACATTACAGATTTATAATCAAAATTAACATATTTTTTTCATTAATTTAAGGTCACAAATTTTGTATATTTCCAGGGCCCAAAAAAAAAAAATCATACAATGACGACAATGACAGTATATCCAATACATCAGAACACCTTCATACTAAAAAGTATCAATATTTATATACGACATTACTTAGTGATATAACAAGGATAAAAATTATCAAAATTTTTAAATTTTTTGATATTTTAACTTTACTCCTCTACAAATATTTTATTTTATTCTTTGAAATATCTTTCTGCACTACCGAATACATTAGAACACCTTCATACTAAGAGCATCTACATCCCTGGTACTATTAGAGTTTCTAATATGATGTGGCAGTTTCTAATTCAGTTTCAGAATGTGTGAGAGTTTCTTTTTTAGAACCTATGCCGTAAAGTTTCTTATTAAGAAACTGTTTACAAACTCCATGCTGATCAAATGATTGGCTCAAATTTTTTTCTCATTTTTTAATTTGTTGCTGACATGGCTTAATAGAAACTCTAAAATTAATTTCAGGGATGTGAGAGTTATAAACTTTAGAGACCTTAATTTCTAAGAAGTGGTTAACAGTTATTTAGAAACTCATTTGAGTTGCTGGAATGTAGATATTCTTAGTTTTCTTTCCCAAGCTCTAGAACATTCTAATTTGCCAAAAAAATTTAGTTACCATTTGAAAAAAAAAAACAATATATCTTGGTACCACCCAAAGGTATCATCCATTGGAATTTGATCATATCTACTTGCCACCTTTGAGTACTACTCATATATTCCATGCGCACCTGATAATATTGAAATTATTTTTAAAATAATGTCTAACTCTGTATATTATTTTTTTTTCAAATGATAACTTAAAAAGAAAGGATCGGTCTAATTTGTCCGAATTTTTTATTTTTGCCACCCCAGAAAAATCAAATTAAATGAATACCACCCGTTTGGAGCTATTTTCAATACTACCACCCTCGCTAACCCAGTTCGCGCTTCAAAATAGTAGGAGCGCGGATTGGGTTGGCGCACCAACCTTTTTACCGTATAAGAGGTTAGCGCTGCCCATTATGTTGCGCAAACCATCTGGTGCGCCAACTGAGTTAGTAAGAATAGTAGTATTGAAAATAACTCCAAACGGGTGGTATTCTTTTAATTTGATTTTTCTGGGTGGCAACAATAAAAATTTCGGTTAATTTGTTAAGCCATTCCGTGTTTGTCAACCATTTGTTGGGAGGCTATTTTATTAGTTGGGCTCCAACTTTAAGGTTAAAAACACTGAGGTGGTCAAAATTGAGGCCCAGTCAGATCCTTATGGCCTGATATGGCCGAAATTTTTGTAGTTACGACTTTAATAAATTCAAATTAAATAACCACCATTTATTTTCTAAATTTCAATTCTTATCATTCACGCATTCTGAAGACGCGCACCAAATTCTTTAGTGTGTCAGCTGGGGATGCGCACCAATTTATTTATTTTATTTTTTGATGCGCACCCTCAGGAAGCGCACTAACTTTTTCTTTTTAGTTCTGTTATGTTATGTTCTGCGTATAATTTGTAGTATAAAACATTGATCAGATTGTGCGTATAATTTGTAGTAATTTGCGCACAAACTTACTTAGTACAAAATGATGCTCAAATTGTGCGTATAATTAGTTGTAGTAATTTTTAGTTCAAATTTAGTACAAAATTTTATTTGTTAAACAAGTGCGTTTTATTTTTTATAATTTCACCATCAAATTTGATGTGTACATATAATTCTAAACACCACAGAACAAAATAGAATAGAACAGAAAACAAATTTTGTCCAAAAATTTCAAACTGAACTGAACTAAAAAAAAAAATTGGTGCGCTCCCCCAGAATACGCACCAAAAAATAAAAAACCCAAAAAAAAAAAAATTTAATTTGGTGTGCTTCTCCAGCTGGCGCACCGAAAAATTTAGTGCGCGTATCCAAAGTGCATGGATGGTAAGATTTAAAATCTAAAATTTCGGATGGTGGTTCTTTAATTTCGAATTATTGGGTGATAACCAAAAAATAAATTCGGTTTATAAAGAAGGATGGAGTTGATATATTAATTAGTTATATATATATGTAAGAAATGGAAATAAATCTGTTGTTATTTCAAAGGGATAATAGGACTGTTATTCCGATCCTAGCCGTTGACTTTTGTCGAGATTTAGGCACGAAAAACTTTTTTCCTTGAAATTCGCGCATGAAAAAGTTTGAACGATTGGAATAGGAATAACAAGTCCTGTGATTACTTTGGAATAAGAGCATCTACAACGATGATTTCTTTTAAATTGCTAATCTGATGTGTTAATTGCTAATATAATTACTGTGATGCATTACAGTTTTTAAATTAGCAAGTTTGCTTTAAAAGCAACTCTTTAGAGTATCTACAATAGTGATTTATTTTAAATTACTAATCTGATGTGTTAATTGTTAATATAATTGCTGGAATGTACCACAGTTTTTAAATTAGCAAATTTGCTGTAAAAACAACTCTATTAATAAGCAACTCTAATTAAATTTTTGAAATTGAGTGATTTAGAAATTAAAAATCTCTTTAATTGCTAAACTCAGTAACGTGATTCAAATTAATTGCTAAACATTTGCCGAAAAAGAGATTCTCTACCATCAGATTTATATCAGTAAGAAATACCTGATGACGAATAGAATTCATAATAGTAACACGTGGATGCACTCAATTAGCCCCGGCTCTATTGTAAAAGATTCTCTTCACTCTACGGGTTGAAATTAACTCCCAGCTGCTTTCGAATTCATATCACCGACGGTACCGTAATAGGGAATCTTTTACAATTACTTGATCTGGACCGTTCTTTGTAACTTGGCACGAATCTCAAAGCCCAATAATACTGCCCCCTCAGTCAGCCCGAATCCTAAACCGGCTGAGAGTTAATCTTAACCGTAAATAGCTAATTGTAAAAGGGAATCTTTTACGGTACCGTCGAGGATATTGATCCGCTGCTTTCGGGCTAGCGCAGCGGCAGTATTATGGGCTTTGAGATTCGTGCCAAGTTAATAGAACGGTCCAAATCCAGTAAATGTAAAAGATTCCCTATTAGGGAGGATCTGAATTCGAATCGAAGGACGTCGATTCCAAGTCTAAGACCATCCCTTCCCGGAAAGGAATTCTCGCGCCTCTCATTTTAATTTTCCACTCTGATCTAAACCCTAGAAAGGAATTCTCTCGCCGCCATAGTTTCGTAGAACTAATCAATCCGTAAATATTTCTCTTCCTTTCGCTTAAGTGCGATCTGTACAAAAATGAAGAAAATCGAGAGCAACTTGAAGTCTCGAGAGCAGATTGTAGTGGATGAACAGAAAAGCGAGTGGGAGCGGCGGAAGCCATTCTGAAGTTGTCAATCTACGATCCGATTATACGAAGGTACAGACTAATTCGATTCTATAAATTTTCAATTATATAGCTAAGTCCATCGATTTAAGATCGTGATGTTCAAATTTTAGTCTCTATGAGAATTTTCAAGTTTACTAGTTTCCAACTGAGAGGCTTTGCCATTTTATCAATCGGGTCGAAACCCTGAAGCCAATTTAGCCATATAACGCATTATCTCTCTTGACTTACGTTGGAGGTGAAGCTCTCTTTGAAGTTAAAAGAATATCCAGCTTTGTTAATATGATGGTTTCCCACTTCTAGCATAAAAATCGGATGATGTCAATACTGGCTAATCCTTGAATTAAATATATTCAGTGTTTTTCTAAATTTATAGTGATGTTTTTTTTAATATGATGGTTTCCCACTTCTAGTGCCAAGATCATTGAATGGATCCAAATTTATAGTGATTTTAATTAAGTTCAACTCCAATTAATGCCCAAGTAATTAATGTAACCCCATACATTTACAGACAAAAATTCCACTTCATGTTGCATCCAAGTTCAGTGACCATATCCAATTCTCCAGTAAGAAAAAGAAACATTAACCTGCCTTAAACTTGGAGAAGTATAGGAGCAGCATATATTTTCCATACTTATAATTATGAATATACATGATTTTGTCCTTTTAACTACTCTTGACTGATTGATATTGAAGGTGTTTACAGTAATAATTATGCCTCTGTGAAGAATTCTTCTCAGTCATTCTTTAGAAAATAAGATAGTATCTTTTTCATGTTTTCTCATAGAATCATAGGAGAAATTTCATACTGTAATTGTTGCAGCTTATTGAGTCAGGTGGATCAAACAACAACACAGAATTAAGTTGAGAATGTTGTTATCTCATAACAAAATCTAAATGATTTTAAAAGTTCACTGCTTCTCTCTCCTTCTCCAGCCATGACTTGGGCTATGGAGAATTTCCATTTCTCTCTCCCCTTCTGTTGTCTTTCAGATTTTAAAGCTCTCTTTCCCTCTTATTTTGAGAAAAAAACTTCTTTCGCTCTTTATTTCTTTCGTCTCAGTGTTTTTTGTTACAGATAGACGTTTCTTTTTTCTTATTTAATCCCAGTTTTTTTTGCTATTTCAGATAAAGGGTTGTCTTTTCTTTAAATATTATGTGGATTTATTAGGGACCATCTTGTCTATCTCTCCAGTTCTCCACGATATCATTTTTGTTTTATTAATTTTTTATCCTTTTCTTTTTGTTTTGTTCTCCTCCTAACTTGTAGATACCGTGTAGCATGGGACTAACTTGGTCAATAAAAATGGTACCGATCAACTACGTAAATTCATTTCAAAACTAAGTGTAACTGTTGTTTGGTGAGAAGTTGTCCTTATCCTAAGGAATTTTTATACAAAACTATTTACGTCTAGTGAAACTAAGCCTTAAATCCAGTGATTCTTAAGCCTAAGATATGTCATATTAAAATCTTAACCACTACTAACTTGGGTCCTGTTCTGAAGCTCTGCTTGGGCTCCATTTGGCCCAAAAAACAATGGTCAAATTAGAATTAGGCTGGTGCAAAGCAGGACTGTAATATATTTTATTCTTTATACAAACATAATAGGCTATTTACTAACTAAAAGAATCAGAGCAAAACGAAAGAACACAAATCTACAAAGGAGCATATTTAAGTTCCATGGAGTAATCATATTACATATAGGTACAGAACAACAGATTATTCATATACTAAATGTATTTTTTTCCCTGAAATTTTCATTGACCAAATTTCCTTGTGTAGATCAGAAGGAAACAGGAAAGGTATAAAATGAAGAACACCCATTATTATGATTGGCTAGGGTACATGCAGCTGCTCCTAGTACAATTTGGAGTGTGATTTAAAAAAAAAAAATCATGTTAAATTCATTTCTCTACATTTTAATTAAATTATCGGTAATATAGTCAGCGAAAGGAATCACATGAAAAGGCTTGGGAGTGTTTTCCGTTTTTAATTTGATCTAATTACCAATTGCATTTTCTTAGTCTGGTATTGGAGAATTTATTAAGAATAAAATAGTGGAATAGTATCACTATTCTACCACTATTAAAACATGCTTCAAGCTTCTTGGTAGAGTGGAATAACAGGTTGAAAGAGTCATTTCCACCCTTCTGTTATGAATAATTGAAGTGTATCATCAGCTGGAGGCATTTTTTGTACCCAATCTTACCCTAAAAAAGAAATTCAGGGGTCTGAAAAAGATACTTTGGGACAAAAATGCCCCTGGTTTGTTTAGTCTAGCTAATTAAAACATTGCTTGCTTTGTCATCCAGCAAGAATACAAAGGGACACAAAAGTCAGGCCGCTCTCTATGAAGGGATAACTTTCTGATCCGGTGCAATGTTCGATAGATGGCCTATGTGCCGGATATGGCACACTTGTTCACTCTGTCAAGAGCCATTTAGGCCACTTCTCATCCCAGGTCTGTCACTCTTTATAGTGTACATTATATAAATGAGGAGAGAATTGATCAAAAGATCATCACAGCAGCTGTCTTGCAATTTCAGATTTCTAATTGACCCAGTTGATGTTGGTTCAATCCAGTACATGCGGTATGCAATGTGCTCCCTTTGATTGAGTTCATTTGTCTGCTGCTTTAAATTGCTTTCATTTAGTACTTCAGAAATTGGTTACTGGTGTACTGATAAATTAACTTCAACTGGCCTTTTTTTTTTTCTCGAAACAAATGCACAATATGCCCATTTTATTCATGAAATGTGAAATACAAAGTATCACATCCCTTGAAAGATTTAACCTAATTAAATGTTAAACAAAGAATCTTTCTCTACTAAACAAAACCAGCTTTTTGTAATGTCTGCTAGTTGGATTACTCCTGATACCTTACGTTTAAACTACCCTCCAACTTGCCTAACAATCATTGAACGGCTTTTTATTACATCCATGTCACACAAAAAGAACACATTCAATTGAGCCATACAAACCACATCATTCCAATCATGGTTTAGCCATTTGACAGCATTGGTACCAGTGGTACTTCTCTCTCTCCTGGTTTCAGCTGTTCCATTGAACTTATGCATTGAATGGGTATTTCATCTATGTTGGTTGGTATCCATGTGCGCCGATAATCTTTAGTCTTTGTCTCCTTATTTCCTGCCCAATAATTAACCAAAGAACAAATCATTAGTATCTTTCTAGCTAGGATTGAAAACGGATCGGATAGTGGTAAAACCATATCTGTATCCATTTTTATTTTTCGGATACGGATACGGATCGGATATTAGATGGATACATATACATCAGATCAGATATTTATTATACAATATATAAATATTAATAAAAAATACCAAAGTTCATAATATTTATCTAATTATTATGGTGAATAACATAATTTTTTTCATAATATATATTAAACTATATGGTATATATCTACTATTCGAATATGGATAATTAAAATTTAAAACCATATCTGTATCCGCATTTTTACCCCTATTTCTAGCAGATTTGACATTTGTGTTGTTAAGGCGAATGTCATTTCTCATTTTTTATATATTCAAACAGAATGCACTAAAGACAGTAGGAAAAGCTTGCCTTTGAGATTTGTGCAAATTTAAAGCTAAAGCAATTACATCCTCAAAATTTCTCCAATTTTGAAATTTATCTTGATATGCCTCCATCCAAAAAAATGTGACATTATAAACAAAAGATCTCGATTTCAATGATGTTGTTAGTACTACATAACAAACATTGGGTATCTCCTATCCATCCCTATTTAATAAGAATATTCTTGGTCAGAATTCTATTTTTTTTGTGTTAACCACAAAAACACTTTAATCTTGTGTGAAATCTCCAAATCCCACCACAACATGGCATTTCGTATTGTTATTATCCCCCCAAAATTAATAAATTGATAAGTGGATTGAGTTGTAAATATCTCTTTTGAGCCCATCTCCTCAGAGGGCTACCTTGTCCTATGTCAAAGTGTGCATATGGATTATGGCCTATAGCTCTTGCCAGTCCTTATTAACATTCTTTGCAAAACCTTGGAAAACTGTAAAATTCCCATGTGATAAAATCGGAAAATCACACTTTTATTAGTGCAAAAGCCGAAACAAGCAAGGAAAATGGTTTGACAATTTACAATTATCATACCAAATATCGTGCCAGAATCTAATTAGCTGTCCATCTCCAATCTTGTAGCTACATCTAATTTCTCCTAGACTATTTAATTTCATTATATCCTTCCAAGAAGGAGAGTTTATTATATGGAGTGTGTGAGTTGTACTTTAATCTAATAATTTGCTTCCATAATCCTTAATACGAAGGATTGTGTACCACCATTTCAATAAAAAAGAGTAGCATTCATCATTTTCATCATCGAGCTAGCGGTAATACTAGTTCAAGGGAGAATATAAACATATAATATATATAACAAAAAGGATAAATAATATATGAAAACATGCACAATAAGAAAAGGGTTCATAGTCTCAACTAGAATGTGCAGACACTATCTCTATCTCGTCTATTAACAAGGAAGAGTCAAGATTTCTTGCATCACTGTCTACAAACAAAGAAAACATGTCCAGCTAATTTACCACAGGTTTCATCGGTGCAGGCTGCATAAGTGCTTGCTTGTAGGATTGGTTTGTGTGGATTTTGCCGGGTCCATGGAGCAACGCCGTTGCTGCTTTCAAAGCTCCGTACAAGGCCCATAAATAGGAGTCCTGTTTCGCTAACGGCCTGTTACGGTTGTCATCCATGATACAGCTGTGATCTAACAAGTTCTTTGATTGATTTCGATAAAACGATACAACCAGCCAGGATAGCTTTTCGAATCACCTGCAACGATGAGTTAGTATCCCCTGCGGTATCCTACCGCGTGTTATAACCCCAGCCGAACCAAAATCATTTCGGTGCCTATTTGGATTATAAGAGGTTTGTTTTGAGATTCGTGTCAGGTAAAACAGAAACTAAATCTCATTCTACATGGTAGGGTACTTCACTGAATCTGAACCCCTTAACGGCATGGCCTTTTTATGGGCGGAGTAAAAAATAAACTTCAACATGACTGTTGAATTAATTGATACATCTAGGCGCAATTGTGAATAGTTTATTTAGTTTGCGGTATTCTTTAAGGTAAGGTAAGCTTAATATAGACATGGTTCTCCATAGCCTTCAATTTAGGATTTATTGTTTTTATTATATTTCTAATTTTTATGCCAATTTAAATAGACTAAGAAAGGCGAATCTCATTAACTTTTATATCGACAATTGTAAAAAAAAAATGAATTTCCATAAATTTTATAATTACATTTCAATTTCTATAGTTTTTTTTCAAAGTGATACACCAACAAATTTTTATTTATTCTTAGTATTTTCTTGGAGGAGGGGACAATAGACAAGGAAAACAATGATGAAGATGTTGAGCAATACAGAATTACCACAGGTCTCAACGAAACACAGTTTAAAGATTTACTCCGAAAGAGCAATACAAATAGTTTGTGGGAAAATATGCCAAATCGTCCAAAAAATCAAAGAGCACTTAGAAATTAGATACTGCTATTTCTTTTAATTATCCATACATGCTGGAAAGGAATTCAGCATCCAATCTAGTAATGCTTGTCATTTTGATCTTTATTTTTAGAAACCATTTCTTCAAATTTAGGTACCCATATCTATTGAGCCGTATTTTGTAATCTGTTTATCAGATTCATCTTGTTTAGTGGTAGGTGTATTTATTATTTTCTATCTTTACTTTATTTATATTTATATTTATATTTGTAATAATAATTTTGATCAAATTTAACATAGTTTTACTTTAATGAAATATATTTAACTATATTTGATTAATTTGTAATAATAGTTTTGGTCAAATTTAACATAGTTTACTTTAATGAAATATAGTTAACTATATATAATTAAAATCATAACACAATTTGATTCATCAATCATATTACATGGCAACAACAATACAAGGGATAATATCATCATATTATACATTTTATTAAAATACATACTACAATCTTAAATCTTTTTCATTTACCGAAAACAAATTCCTTAGCACTCCTTAAATTTTTAATCCTTCAATCCTAGGTTCTATGGCCCTTCAACCATCTTCGGCGGCTTCACATCATCTGAAAAAGCATTCTTTTGAACCTCTTCCTCACGGTAAATGAAGAACAAATAAAACCCAGCACCTGTGGTGCTAAGTGACATGACCCAGACAATGATCGCCACTGCAAGCGGCATCAGAATAGCAACTCTGTAGGAGAACATCACCGTAAGGAACGTTGACAAGCACCATACAGCAATTTTGAGGTGAGTTCTCCTTGGAGAATTGCGAGGTGTCTTCTCTAACATCTGTAGGCAGAAGAACAGGAGGAGAAGATCGAGGAATGTAGAAACTATAAAGGCTACTGACCAAGGATCATCTCGGGAACGATGAATCGCCATCCCTGAATTAACGGCGAGTAATAGGAGGCCAAGAATGGAGAGCCATGAGCAGGAAGAGGAGGGGGATGACCTACTTGTGTCCGCCACTTGCTTTACTGACAACAATAATGGATCATTCAAAACATTGTTTTGCTGAGTTGCTTGTTTCAATTCGCTCATGTTTGGGCAGATAGTAACTTACGACTGAAAGTGACAACAGGTTGGGACTGGTAAAGAAGATGAAGGTTATATATATATTCCCGAGATACTAGTTGGATGTGGATTGACTACAAGAGGTTTTACAAAAATGATCTACAAGATTGCTTGTTGGAAGTCTCTGCTAGGTTTCCTCTAAGAAAAAAGAGAAAGAAAAGGTTGCTTGTTGGACTTGGCTTCTTTCTGAGTTCTGGCTATATACTTCAAAATCCACGAAGCTTCCCGGAAGTTTCCTGGTGCGGTCTTTCTGGGGTAGGTGTAACTGCTATTATTCTGACGATAGTTCCTCTGAGATAATTTTTCTACTGCCAAAGATATAGCAAGTCATTTTCTGGTAATGAACATCCGCTACACAGGATACATTACAATCGTATGATTGGGATCCCGGTTTTTCGAATTTTATAAAGGCCGCAAATTATCGGTGTTTTCACATGGTCCTGGTTTCGGATTTTTTTTAAAAATAATAATTAAAATAATTAATTTTAAATAAACAACATGATTGCTACACTATTTACAAAAACTATCAAAACTAAATTGGCAATTCGGTCCGACGGTATTTTTTTTCTTCGGACTGAATTGGCAATTCGGTCCAGCTCAATTTCACAATAAAACTGTGTTGCCTTTCGTGTGGAGGTTATTTTTAGCCTGGATCGAATTGGCAATTCGGTCAAGTTTTTTTTTTTTTTTAGAGACACTAAGAAGATCAAAAATAAAGAAATCTAACACTGAAAATTTAAATTTTTTGTTAGATTACTTCTTTTGATTTATAATTAGCATATTTATACTAAAACACACTAAATTACTTGAAATTATGTTGAATTACACTATATTACGATAAATTATGTTGAATTACACTAAATTACACTAAATTACAATAACTTCGCTAATTATGTTGAAATACGGTAAATTACACTAAAGTAGACAGATTCTGTGTCATCTTTCATGAATAATAAAAAATAGTAAAAAAATTTTAAAAATAGTAAAAATTGGTATTCTACAAGCTCATTATGTAACTAATTTACTGAGCTACTTGGATTGAATAATAGAAATGAAAATCTTAATCGGAAATTTCAACTCAAGTTTTGAGGCTCTTCCTTTGTTTTTTGGCGATTCAGAATTTTGAAATTAGGCATCACAGGCACGGATGCATGCGCATTTTCGCAAGCTTTCCGAAAGTGGTCATTTGCTGAAAGCAGACACTTGAGCGCCGTTTTATGACTGTTTGAAGTTTCGCCGTCGTGTTTCGCATTTTTAGTGAATATATCGTCCCTATTCATATGTAATTTACCGTATTTTAGCGTAATGTAATGTAATTTAATGTAATTCAACATAATCAAGTAATTTAGCGTATTTTAGTATAAATATGCTAATTATATGTCAAAAGAAGTAATCTATCAAATAATTTAAACAAAAAATTCAAATTTTCAGTGTTAAATTTCTTTATTGGCAAATTCTTCTATGCACCTAAGGACCTATTTGTAAAATGAGCATATTTTCATTTTCAAAGTTTAAACAGTCGATCTGACCGTTCAACATTATCTCCATATTAAAATGTACTTGGAGGTCAAATTTTACATTTTTTTCAATTTTTTTACTATTTATTAAGTATTTTACAAAACTAGTCAAATTCAGACCATTGAATTTTGTACTCATCTTAATAAATAATAAAAAAATTGAAAAAAATGTAAAATTTGACCTCCAAGTACATTTTAATATGGAGATAATGTTGAACGGTCGGATCGACTGTTTGAACTTTGAAAATGAAAATATGCTCATTTTACAAATAGGTCCTTAGGTGCATAAAAACATTCCTCTTATGTGGCGTTCTTTCTATAACCTGGTGAAAAACAACCAGACCGAATTGCCAATTCGGTCCAAAGAAAAAAAATACCGTCGGACTGAATTGGCAATTCGGTTTTAATGGTTTTTGTCAATCCTGTAGCAATTATGTTGTTTATTTAAAATTAATTATTTTAATTATTGTTTTTAAAAAAAATCCCCTAGTTTCTATGGGACAAATATCCTTACCATAAAAGATTCCCTTCCCTTTACGATTTGAGATTAACTCTCAGCCGGTTTGGGATTCAGGCTGACGGAGGGGGCAGTATTATTGGGCTTTGAGATTCGTGCCAAGTTAAAAAGAACGGTCCAGATCAAGTAATTGTAAAAGATTCCCTATTACGGTACCGGGGGTGATGTGAATTCGGTTTCTATGTGCCTGATCTACCTGTAACTTTATGATTAAAGGTCTTAATCTATCGCATTTTACGTGGTCCCTACCCAGTGATCATTGTCACAAAAATAATAAATATTTTGCCTAAGGGCTTGTATTAAGAAAATAATAATTTTTTAAGTTCACAAGAAGAAATCATTTTTTCTAATTCGACTTGGAAAGATCAACTCGCAGAATTTATTACTGTCACAACTCGCAGATTGACCAAATTAAATATGCATTTTTTTAATTCGATAAGAAATCACCTTTTTGGTACTAGTTCTGTTTTACATGTTGTACATTTCGCCACAAAAATATTTGTGCTGTTTTTTCTTCTACTAAGCATACTTACAAGATTCGTAAATTATTTACGAATAATTCATTTTTTAGGTGATGGCGAACAGAACGCTACATTATTCGGTTGATTGAACTTTGACCGAATTATTTGCGTTTTTTCCGAACTTTGAAGTATTTGTGAATTTTTTTTGAACTATTTTTTTTGCTCTCTTGTGGGATTGTGATATTCGCTCCGGATAATTCTGAATCATTCTCGAATTGTATCCGAATCAAGAATTTTTTACCTTGCCGAACCGAACCCGAATAATTAATTAGTCACTATGCTACTAAGAAGTCACCGATTTGTCATGGTTTCATACAATTATTTGTTGTAATTTAACATTTTAAATTTTGACAATATTGTTTTAATTTGAAAATTAAATTAAAGAATAATTAAAATAAATTAGTCTGTTAATGATTAATTCCAATTTTAAATTAATTTCTTGACAATATTAATTTATCGACAATTTTTTTATTAAAATAAATTAATTTTTAAGTTAAAAGTTTTAAATTACGATAATAAGTCAATACTTTAATATGTAATTTCCTTACAAATACAATTTTCTGTGACCGTCAAAAAGCAGCTATGACACGTCAAGATATTAAAATTTGCCGCTGTATGTACGGTTATTTAAAAATAGAGGGATGCTTCTATGGACATAAGGACCTATTTGTAAAATAAACATATTTTCATTTTCAAAGTTCAAACAGTCGATCCGACCGTTCAACATTATCTCCATATTAAAATGTACTTGGAGGTCAAATTTTACATTTTTTTGAATTTTTTTACTATTTATTAAGTATTTTACAAAACTAGTCAAATTTAGACCATTGAATTTTGTACCCATCTTAATAAATAGTAAAAAAATTCAAAAAAAGTATAAAATTTGACCTCCAAGTAATTTTAATATGGAGATAATGTTGAACGGTCGGATCGACTGTTTGAACTTTGAAAATGAAAATATGCTCATTTTACAAATAGGTCCTTATGTCCATAGAAGAATTTGCCTTAAAAATATATTATTTTCTAGAGAGAATTTCATGTATATTCTTCAAAAATTTCAATATTACGTATTATCTCTCTAAAATCAATAATTACATATTTATCTATAAAATTGTAAAAACTCATGTATTTGTTCAATCTAGCTCTATAATATTTCAAATATCTCCAAAAATAATTAAAAAATATTTTTTAAAACTCTAAAATTTATTTTACTATATTAATTAATAATATGTTGATCACTATACGTTTCTCTCTCTCTTTAGTTTGTCTGAGTTCTCTATTTAGTGACTGATACCGGTATGTTGTACCAGTTAGAAAGGGTTATCGGGGCAGGGGCGGATGCATGATTTCTGTCAGAGAGGGGCAAAAATCGGGTTAAAATAGATTACCGGGTTCAAAACCATTAACTAATCGGGTATTAGACAAAAAATATAATAAAAATAGTGTAGTCGTACATAATAAAAAATAACAAAATAATATCATTTTACATATTAAAAAATAATAAAGTTGGTATGGATCTGTAAATTTCTATAAAACAACAAAGTTACTCATTAACAGTGCTTTTGGATTGGTCTGACGGGTTTTTCAGTTTCAGAGAGAGGCAAAATAATTTTCAGGGAGGAACAAAGTGGTACCGGGTTCGTACTTTTTCACTGAATTTTAAAATCCAGGGACGGACAGCTATCCCCCCTCTGACTGTGTATGGGTCCGCCCTTGTACCGGGGGCTTAAATTTCCAATTATTATGAACTGGTACTAGTCTGTTGTACCAGTTAGAAGAGAAGGGGAGTTTTTATTCAATCAATGATGTGTAACTCTGGAAACTTTTGGAAATGATATATTGGCTCACGGGCTTTTGATTAAAAAAAAAAACAAACGTGTTTAGAAGGAAAAATAAAAGAAGAGTAAAATAGGAATAAATAGAAAGTTAATGTTAAATATGATGGATTGTATAAATACGTGAGTTTTGTATAATTTTAAGAATAAATATGTAATTAATGATTTTTCAAGGATAAATATGTAATATTGAATTGTTTTTTGTCCTCATGAGGAAATTGCGGTGGTAATTGCCTTAACGTGTCAAAGTGATTGTGTCGCTTTCTGAAGATATATCAATTATTTAACTTGAAAGAAAGCGCAAGGAACGTGGGGGAAGACTTCGGAGGAGCCTGGGAAGACTTTAGAGATTAATTATTTTATTATTTAATGAAGATTTAAAGTTACGAAAATTTGAGTTGAAAGGGAAAATCATATCAAAAAATTTATTTTACAAACAATAAGCTTTATGGATGAAATAAGATAGATCAAATTGTTCAATTCAATCCTAGGCCGAAATTTTTATTAATATAAAAAAAAAAAATTTAACAATCTACACTCATTTAGCAGAAATTTCCAAATCTGTTTAAACCGGAGAATTATTCTCCGAATTCAGGCTTTCTTTTTTTAGTTATTATTATTATTGCATATCAATTATTCAAACAAATTCATATTTAATATGTTTGAATGTTTTACATTTTAATTTGTAGAAAATTATTTATTCTAATTGTATTATTTTATTTTTTAGATGTTTTAATTATTTATTCTCTTGTGATAAGACTCAGATTTTATTAAACAAACGAAAGATGCTTACAGATTTTATAAAGCAACGGATTGGAAATGTGCAAACGAAATATTCCTTGGCAAGAAGACTTTTTTATTTATTGAAAATATTAAAAAATAATAGAAAGAAAGAGAAAGAATACTTTAAAATTTAGATGATAGATGAATAAAAAAAAAATACCGCTTCTTTTCTCTAAATCTAAAGAATGCTTTGATCTTCTGTGGCCTCCACATACTAATAAGCATAGTGACAAGATTCATGTATAATTCGCATATAATTCGTTTTTTTCGACATTACCGAACCGAACTCAGAATAAAACAGAGAAAAAAGTATAATCGTTTTATTCGCGAATAAAACGCATATAAAACGTGAGTTGATGATTTATTCGCGATAAAACACGAAAAAAACGTAATTTTTTTTTTTTACAGTTTTTTTGGATTTTTTTTGCTTGTTGTACCAAATCATTTCCGAATTATATCCGAATTATGAATTTTTGACATTGCGGAACCAAACCTGAACTATTAATTTGTCACTATACCAATAAGTGGATCATCTCATCACAATTTCAGAAGTATCATCGTAGAACATCTTGTACAATTATCTAAAGCAACGGATGATTCAAGACAGTAGGAAAACAAAAAAAAAAAATCATCTTTTAGAGTAAGAATTTTTTTTTCAGTTTATATATACATCTAAATTTTAAGAGGTATTATTTTTTCTTACATCTATTATTTTATAATATGTATAATAAATAAAAAATTCTCTGAGACTGCGCATTTTTTTCCTCTGTTCTCATATGCACGACCTTGTTGGTGCATACGAGTCAACACATAAATAATAGTCTGAAAAGTGGGTAACTGCGCACTATCTAATTAACTATTAAAGGAATTCAAGCTTTGGTACCTTCATGCATCATGCCGTTTATTTTCTCTCTCCCATGCACCGAAGTATGACTAGAGTGCGAAAACAGTCACACGTGCCGTGCCGTGCCGTACTGTGATTAAAATATTAAAGGTGATCACGACATATGAGTTACGCCGTACCTAAACGTGTCGTGTCTAAATGTGCCGTGTCCAAACATGACTGGTTACATTTAATTTTTTTTTTTTCATAATTTAAGTTAGTTTATTCAAGATTCACCATTTGATCAAGATCTAACAGTCATAATTATACGTGACTTGCGTGACCACGTGACGTTCCGTAACGAAGTCAGCTCCGCCGTGCTATTTTTTCCTCTCTAAGTATACTTTCGTGCACTGCATTAAATCTTAATAAAATAAAATAAAGAAAAAACACGATCAACTTATAAAAAACGGATTTACCGATTCAGCAGTTCAAGGTGATGATTCTGCTCACTATTAAAAATTTAAAAGTGTGATCCACAAACTGAAATAGAAAGAGATAATTCAGCAGTTCAAGGTAAAGATTCGGATTACTATTAAAATTTTAAAAGTGTTATCCACAAATTCGAATCGAAAAAAAAGAAAGAAGAGAAAGGGTGACTAGATTGTCCAAATAAATTTAATTGTTCTAGTAATTAAAATTTTAAATGATAGCCAAGGAGAGAAAACCTAAGAAAAAAAAACAAGACAAAAATAAATGTCATTTCTCTCCAATCTCCATCTAGAATTTGAAATGTAGCTCACCTCCTTATTCTTTTCATCCCTTTCCAATTTCTCCTCTTCAATTTGAACTTGTGGATCACACCTAATGAAAATTTTCAGAATAAAATGGTACATATTTAATTTTATTGTAGTTAAAATTAATCTACCCGGCCTGTTTAGTTCTTAGATTGTTTTACTGGAGTTTTTAAAAAGTTCATGGGAGTAAACAAAAGGGAGAGGGGAGGGAGTAGGGGTGCAAACAGATCGGACAGTGGTAAAACTATATCCATTTTTATTTTTTGGACATGGATACATATACATATAAGATATTACGGATAATTTTTTTATAATATATATTAAATTATATGATAGATATTTACTATTTAGATACGGATAATTAAAATTTAAAACCATATCTGTATACGTATCTGTACGGATATTCAGATATCCGTATCTAATTTTTAGATACGATCCAGATACGAATGGATAATATCTGATCCGTTTGCACTCCTAAGGGAGGAGGGAAAAAGTAAGGTTTATAAGAATATTTGATAAGTTTCATAATTTTTAAAAAAGACATTTTATTTGATAATTTTGTAAGACAGATTCTATAAAATTTTTCCAGCGAAGTCTGTCACCAACTCTTAAATTCTAAAAGAAAAAAAAAAGAATATTACCTTTATATAGAAATCTTGAACCGTTGATAGGGGTGAAAACGGAGCGAATTCGGAGCAGATAATGCTAATATAAAATTTGTATCCGCCTTTCAATAATCGGATACGAATACAAATACATATAGTAAACAGATGTCAAAATTTAAAATCAAATCTGCCTTAAACGAGTACAGAGCGGATAATTCACGAATATGGATACGAAACAACTAATTGTTGGATATTGAATCATATAAACATTAAGATATAAATATTAATTAATAAAATTTAAATAGAAAAATAAATGAATAATGCCTATACAGAATGCTGATTCAAAGTTTCAATCAATCAATTCAGTTAATTAAGAAAGAAATTTCATCCAAAAAACTTGCGTCGAATAAAAGTTGAACACTTGTCTGCACCGCTGCATCCTGCACGGGATGAAATTAAAAAGAAAAAATTCTGCTGTCCGGATGTGCAAATGGGTTAGTCCTACCACAAATGTAATAGTAAACAGTGGATACTTTATAAGGCCTGAGCGGCTTTCATTTATAAAATGAGCATAACAGTTTGAAGAGAGAGAAGATAGGTAAATTTTTTTACAACAAATTATGGCCTCATTCGATATCACCGTTTTACTAATTGCGTAACTGTGTCTAATCTGCTAAAAGATTTATGAGCACGAATTTTAAAGCAGACGCGAAGGTTGCGGGTACGAATCTTAAAGCAGATCGGACGGCCGTCAAATTCATCGACCCAAATTGACCTCTTTACTAATTGCTTTCTTAGGTTTCATTGACAGATCTGACTTAATTTTAAAGTTCGCTAGGACTGTCGATGGATTAGATTCGGATCACATTTTTGTATAATCAAATTCATATTATATTACAATGTTCAAATGCGGATATATATAAAAATTATAAAATAAGAATTTGACCATTTAATGTTGACTCATATCTTATTATCATAACGAATTTCAGATTAGCTGGTGAGAGTCACCTAGAAACGGGCTCCAGCAACACGAACAGAGTTGTTTTCTGGCAAATGTTGGTTTTGGATATGGGTGTCGCCTATTGGGATGTTTATCAGTTCGGTTTGGTAATTAAAATAGGTAAATTAAAGTTTTATTCGGTTTTCAAAAATTAAACTGAACAGAATAAACCAAAGTAGATTGTGGTTTGTTAGATTGAACCGAAATAGAATATTAATCATAAAAATAAATATTTTTTGTTAATTTTTTAAAAGATGAATTCAATTTTTTTGTTTAGTTTGGTGTAACTGGTATTAAACTAAACCAAGCAATATACATTATGTTGTAATTTTTTATTTTTTAAATGTCTGGTTCGAACGGGTGTAAAAATTTCGGTCGGTTCGGTCTAATTGATTTAAAAATTTTGAAACCGAATCGAACCGAACTATTAAACCGGTTTTAAAAAAAGGAATCGAATAGATCCATTACTGGAAAAACTAAACTCTCTCGACTCGGATTAAACTGATTAAACCAGGCCCAGTGAACACCTCTAGACAAATACTCCCCAAACACGATCAACCAATCTGGGTAGTGCAGTCTGGCCTCATCCCCAAGTGCAGTGTCAGGTCAGACTGCATTACCCAAATTGACTGACCGCGTTTCGGGAGTACGTGGCTAGGGCTGTTCACTGGGTCTGGTTTAATCAGTTTTAAACTGAACTGAGAGAGTTCAGTTTTTCTAGTAATGGATCTATTTAGTTTATTTTTCTAAAGCGATTTAATAGTTCGATTCGATTCAGTTTCAAAATTTTAAAACCAATTAGACTGAACTGACTGAAATTTTTAAACCCATCACCCGTTCGACATAATATATATTGCTTGGTTTGGTTTAATACCGGTTGCACTAAACCAAACAAATTTTTTAAATTCATCTCTTAAAAAATTAACAAAAAATATTTATCTTTTATGATTAATATCTTATTTCGGATCAACCGAACAAACCGAATAAAACTCTGATTTTCTTATTTTAATTCGGTCAGCCAATCTTTCACTACTGGTTAGAGGCGTCAGCATTAGAGACAGGGGTAACACTGGTAAATAATTAACGAATCATATAATTAGAACTTCAACTGAAATTTTGAGGCCTTAAATGATGTTTTTTTTTGCAATTATGATTGCATCGGCTTCCTGATTGCTCGTGCAGTGTCAGGCCAGACTGCACTACCCAAATTGGCTAACCGCGTTTGGGGAGTACGTGGCTAGGGTTGTTCCCTGGTTTAATCAGTTTTAAACCGAACCGAGAGAGTTCAATTTTTCCAGTAATGGATCTATTCAGTTCATTTTTTAAAATCGGTTTAATAGTTCGGTTTGATTCAGTTTTGAAATTTTAAAACCAGTTAGACCAAACCGACTGAAATTTTTAAACTCATCACCCGTTCGACATAGTATATATTGCTTGGTTTGGTTTAATACCGGTTGCACTAAACCAAACAAATTTTTTAAATTCATCTCTTAAAAAATTAACAAAAAAATTTTATCTTTATGATTAATATCTTATTTCGGTTAAACCGAACAAACCGAATAAAACTCTGATGTTTCTATTTTAATTCGGTCAGCCAATCTTTCACTACTGATTAGAGGCGTCAACATTAGAGATAGGGGTAACACTGGTAAATAATTAACGAATCATATAATTAGTGTAGGGCGCAGAAAGTTGCACAAAGGGAGAAGGTGTGTGCACACGTGTGAAATGTCCCAGGGTTCAATGCTCTCTGTTTTTAAGTCATAGAGAGAACATCAAACTTGAGACATTTATTTCTTTCTACTGTTCCTTCTGGTTCACCCTCGGCAGACCTACTGTTCATAATTAGTCTGTTGAGAGAGTTTATTGATTGTGGGGACGTTTAACTCCCAACGGACGCAAGCCCCCGTTGTTAATTACATCAGATGACCCTCCCAAGCCATACTGAACATCTCGTTCATTCCAGGATTTGTGTCTATCTTTTGTGAATTAAATAGTGGGGCTAAAAAGAGGGCTCATGTACTGATCTTTTGTGTTCAATCGATTCTCACTGTTCTGGGTACTGGTAAGTACATTTAATTAATATGTATGCATGATAATGCAATTAATATTGTTAAAATACATTAATTATATCCTTTTATTTGTTTTAGAAACATATTTGTATTTGAGAAATGTACTTATGTTTTATTTATATTTTATTCAAAAGGAAAATAGTTTGAATATGAAGGAAAGGGCATTTTGGTCATTTGGCAGGCTGTATGATGTTGATTTAGAAACATGAGGGATTTGATTTGGATTCATTTGGAGGTGGTTTGAGTTGATTTGGATTTGAAATGAATAAGTTATGACCAAAAAGGACTGAAAAGGGCTTGTTTATGAAACTTTATACTTTTTAGGGACCTATTTGTAAAGCTGGGAGGACTAGGAATGATAATTTGAACTTTTGACAGGGTTTGGGCTGGAAATTGGGCTTCCAAGGGCTTGTTTGAAGAGATTTTTAAGCAACCAGGGACCTTTTTGTAAGTTTGTAAGGATTTCTCTGTGAATATTAAAAGTCAGAGGGGCTTATTTGTAAAAGATTTTGATTTAGTGATTTTATTTATTATCTGGGCTTTAAGATTTGCATATTGGGCTTTGAGATATGTGCTTTGGGCTTTAAGATTTGTTGTTGAGCGTTGGATTATGATACTAGGCTTTGAGATTGGTGATAGGCCTTAGATCCAACTTTGAGATTCGCTCAGAGGAGTCTTAATTGGACCTGACATGTGGGCCTCGAATTTCAGTGGGCCGTTGGTTATTAAATTTAAATTTGGAATCTCAGATCACTCTTTATTTTGAGATTTGGATTTTGTTCAAACTTTTATTTCGGTGGCAACATCTGACGGATCACATTGCTTTAATCTTCGTGCTGGCCGCGATATGAACTGGGTTTTCCCTCGAGCTTAGGGCTTCGACCTCTGGCCATGCTCCGTTCACGGCGAGGCCAAAAGAAGACATGGCTAGCATCGCCTCATGGTCAGGAATACATTGTACCTATTGTCGGTTACCTCCGGTCATCAGAAGTGGGGTTCACTGTGGAGCTCCGCCGTGACACTCGGTTTTAATTTTGATTTTGGTTTTTTCAGATCAAACAACATTATAGCATCGTTTGAAAGATGATGGAGACATTAATATAGAGTTTATTTGAGTGTTGGTCATATTTGAAATTCGGGTTTCTCGGTTCAATACTGGTTTAGTGCCCATTGGGTGAGGAATTCTTTAGAGTCATAAATGGGACATAGGAGATGTTGATATAGGCTTCTTAAACCTGTTAAGGCAGCTTAAACTTGTTCTTTGATTTGGATTTGGATTTTTGAGTATTAATGGACATTGGTTTCATGAGGTTTCATGTTTTGTACAAAATTGAATTGAATTTTCTGTTTTTATTAAACATCATGTGGTTTCTTGTCATTAATTCATAGATGGGCATTTGCACTATGTCCAGAATGAATTTCATAATTTTTAGAATTTTTCTTTTATTTTTAAGACATTTATTCATGCAGAGGGGCAGTGAAGGTCATTTTGCCTTTTAAAATGCTGATTTTCCATTTTTAAATGTTAAACTTCAAAAATTCATAATAAATCGAAATAAAATCAGAAAAATATGAAATTTGTATCCATTTTATGTGTTTTGAACTCTTGTGCATGATTGTGATGTCTATTTTTCATTGTGGTCCCTGTGTCAGTCTGGGCTGTTCTGTTTACCAGCAGAGGTCATTTCTGCAATTTTGAAGACTTCTTATGTACCAGCAGCCTTTGCCTTAGAACTTGGTACTGGTGCTATGTGTTAACTTGTACCACTAGCTGGTAGAGGGCCTTTACCATAGTTATTAATGACTGGTTGTTAGTTATAACAAGTGTGAGTAGCTTTTAGGCTGCAATTTGGTACCAGCAAAGAGGAAAAAGGGAAATCCAAAGCTCCAAAATTCATTATATTTTTGTTTCAAATATCAAAAATCTGTCAAATTTTGGTTTTATGCAGGGAGGTCCCTGACTTCATTTAAGATCATGTTTTTGCATATTTTCACTTGATAGAGGGGCAAATCATTAAGAAATCATTGATTTAAATATGTAAATGGCCAATTTCAACATAATGAATGCCTATTTACAATTTGAACCTCTTTCTTTCACTATTTGCATGAAGGTCTATTTAATTTCTTTATATTGTGTCATTGTACACATGGCATGCATTTATGCATAAAGAAACCAATTAGAACCATTTATGCAACATAGGTCCCATATCAAGGAGTTTATAATAGGAACTATACAGCTCAACCGTTATGACTCTTATTTTTTTTTTTGCTACTTTTAATTCTCTCTAATAAAATAATCAAGTAGATTGGATTTACATAGTCCATTTAATTCTCTCTAATAAAATAATTAAGCGTTCAACAACATAATGACCTTTGTTTCAAGTTAGGCATGTTATCTCTAGAAGACTGATTTTTCTACTAGAATTGTGTTTAGATATTAGTGTCTAGGAGTATAGCAACCAATTAGGATGAATTCAACTTGAAAAGCACTTCGAAAACAGCTAATTTAATTCTTCCGTTGTAACGGTTAATATACCTTTGTAATGGAATAAATCAAATTTCTCCTCCAAAAATGCTAGAATTCTTCAAGAGACAACTGTTACTGAAACCGTTGCGCTTATAATCATTGTCTGTCTTTCACAACATTAAATGTAGTTTAATCGCTGAGTTCAAACTTGTCATATTTCGTTACAACAGTAGACTAACCGTTACAATAGTTGTCTGCAGCAGGGCATAAATTTGTTGATTTCTTTCCTAATTACATTATTTCCTGATTTCTCATTTTTCAAATTTAACTAATTGATTCAATTTCTGACCCTTCCATATTCCCACATAAATCATTCCTACTTTCAAAATACTTGCCAAATGTTAAAGGGTGTGAAAGATTTATTAAATTCATTGGCTTAGGCTATTGAATTGGTGCTAATCACTTCAAAATTAATAAAAAAATTTCAACCTTTCTACTCAATTTCTCATTCTTCTTCTTCTTCTTCTTCTTCTTCTTTTTCTTCTTCTTCTTCTTCTTCTTCTTCTTCTTCTTCTTCTATTCCACTCATTCTTCTCAAACATCATGTCCTCCAATTGGTCTCAAGACTATCAAAATGTCTACTCGTATGACTTCATTCGCTTTAGGGACTCCTACACCGACCCCGAGTCCGATGCCGACTCTCCCATTGAGTACATAAATTGTCTTGCATGCAAGGAGGACACCATTGCAACAAAAATGTTCTTTTGCAATGAATGTGTCGAGGCATTTCATCCCAAATGTGTCATCGTCAAACCATCTAATGATGATAGAGATCCAAGGTACCGCTCTTGTATTTGTGCATATTGTATGTATATCATCGAGAAGAATAAGAAGAGGAAGAGAGAGTCTAACGACGACTCTAGCAAGGGTATGACAACTAAGCCATTTGAAAAAATTAAAGCCGAGCCATTGAAGGCCAAGAAAAATTAATTTATTAGGCTTTAAATTTGGTTGCTATGCAATTTAGTTTGGTTATTTTGAACTTATTTTTATATTTTTTTAAGTTTTTATTTTCTTGCATGATATACCTTAGTTTTTTTTATATAAATGCTATTTATCTTTTCTAAATATGACTCTCTATATTTTTCAAACGTCTTGACCACATAATGTGTCTCAAAATTATGACTATATTCTGAATTGCAACATATAATCTCATTAGAACAATCGGATTTTGATCAAATAAACAATCTCAATTTTCAATTAAATTATATTGACCAACTTCAATTAAATTGACTATACGACTCAATTTCACATATATTACACAATATTAAACTTCTATATTTGTGAGTAGTGCATATATGCAGAGTAACAAAATGCGGTTCATGCGGCCACATATGCATATGTGGTTGGCAACCGCATAGAAAATCAATATGCTGTTCCGCATATTTGGCCGCATATTTCGGCTGCATAATTTTATTGCATATTCGGCCTCATATTTTTATTGCATATTCGGCTGCATATAACTGCATATTACCGCATACTTGTTTGTATGATACCGAATATTACCGTATACTGCATATTACCACATACTACCACATATTACCGCATACTTGTTTATATATTAATTCTCATTTTAATATTCGCATATATAAGTCCACATAAAAATTCGCATATGCGGCTGCATATTGTATATGCGGTATGCGGTGGCCTTCCGCATACCGCATAGAAACCACATTTTAAAACATTGCATATATGTATGCTTTTATTGCCTATTTTTTATTTTGTCTTAATTTACATTTTAATAAAATTAATGGGGAGTGCATGAATTGACGGTGAGCCCTCTCATAATTTTTTTGATTTAATTGTAACATTTCCTCCCTTTCTCCGATTTCCAAAAAGGGGGAGAGATATTACAAGTTCGTTAAAATTGGTATTCGCTTAACACACGAAAAATTCAAATTCAAATTTTTAGGAATATCCAATTTATGCACTCACTTGAGATATATGTTTTGCAAATCGTCAAAAGGGAGAGACTGTTGGACTACCCAATAATTCACTTAGTCTATTTGACTGGATTTGAAAGAAAACATATATTTGTTGAATTTTACAATTTCTTGTCTTGAGATATTATGCAGGTTTATGAAGATATAAAATTTCAATAAATATCAATGATGTGCTATAATGAACTAAGAAATGGACTAAAAAGATTTAACTCTATTAGATTCATTGGCTTAGGCTATTTAATGGGTGCTAATCACTTCAAAATTAACAAAAAATTTCAATCTTTCTACTCAATTTCTCATTCTTCTTCTCTATTCCACTCGTTCTTCTCAAACATCATGTCCTCCAATTGGTCTTAAAAATCTCAAAATGTCTACTCTTATGACTTCATTCATTTTAGGGACGCCTACACCGACTCTGAGTCCGACGCCAACTCTCCCATAGAGTACGTAAATTGTCTTGCATGCAAGGAGGACATCATTGCAACAAAGATGTTCTTTTGCAATAAATGTGTCGAGGCGTTTCATCCAAATGTGTCATTGTCAAACCATCTAACAATAATAGAGATCCAAGGTACCGCTCTTGGATTTGTGCGTTTGTAAGTATATCATTGAGAAGAATAACAAGAGAAAGAGAGAGTCCAACGACGACTCTAGCAAGGGTATGGCAACTGAGCCAATTGAAAAAATTGAAGCTGAGCCGTTGAAGGCCAAGAATGATTAATTTATTAGACTTTAAATTTAGTTGCTATGCAATTTAGTTTGGTTGTTTTGAACTTCTTTTTATATTTTTTTTGAGTTTTCATTTTCTTGCATGACATACCTTAGTTTTTTATATAAATGCTATCTATCTTTTCTAAAGATGACTCTCTACATTTTTCAAACGTCTTGACCACATCATGCGTCTCAAAATTATGACTATATTCTAAATTGCAACATATAATCTCATTAGAACAATCGGATTTTGATAAAAAATAATCTCAACTTTCAATTAAATTATATTGACCAACTTCAATTAAATTGACTATACGACTCAATTTCACATATATTGCACAATATTAAACTTCTATAGTCGTGAGTAGTGCATATATGTAGTGTAACAAAATGCGGTTCATGCGGTCGCATATGCGTATGCGGTTGGCAACCGCATAGAAAATCAATATGCGGTCGATATGCAGTTCCGCATATACGGCCACATATTTGGCCGCATATTTCGGCTGCGAATTTTTACTGCATATTCGGCCTCATATTTTTACCGCATATTCGACCGCATATAACTGCATATCACAGCATACTTGTTTGTATGATACCGAATATTACCGCATACCGCATACTGCATATTACCACATATTACCGCATATTTGTTCATATATATATTAATTCTCATTTTAATATTCGCATATATAAGTCCGCATAAAAATCCGAATATTGTATATGCGGTATGCGGTGGCCTTCCGCATACCGCATAGAAATCGCATTTTAAAACATTGCATATATGTATGCTTTCATTGCCAATTTTTTATTTTGTCTTAATTTACATTTTAATAAAATTAATGGAGAGTGCATGAATTGAGGGGGAGCCCTCTCATAATTTTATTGATTTAATTGTGACATTTCCTCCCTTTTTTCGATTTTCAAAAAGGAGGAGAGATATTACAAGTTCGTTAAAATAGGTATTCACTTAACACACGGAAAATTAAAATTAAAATTTTTAGAATATCCAATTTTCACTTGAGATATATGTTTTGCAGATCGTCAAAAAGAGGAGATTGTTGGACTACCCAATATTCACTTAGACTATTTGACTGGATTTGAAAAAAAAACATATATTTGTTGAATTTTACAATTTCTAGTCTTGAGATATTATACAGATTCATGAAGATATAAAGTTTCAATAAATATCAACCATGTGCTGTAATGAACCAAGGAATGGACTAAATAGATTTAACTTTATTAGATTCATTGGTTTAGGCTATTTAATGGGTGCTAATCACTTCAAAAATAACAAAAAAATTTCAACATTTCTACTCAATTTCTCATTCTTCTTCTTCTTCTTCTTCTTCTTCTTCTTCTTCTTCTTCTATTCCACTTCTTCTTCTCAAACATTCCTTCAGTTGGTCTCAAGACTCTCAAAATGTCTACTTCTATGATTTCATACGCTTTAGGGACTCCTACACCGACTCCGACGCCAACTCTCCCATCGAGTACGTAAATTGTCTTGCATGCAAGGAGGACATCATTGCAACAAAGATGTTCTTTTGCAATGAATGTGCCGAGGCGTTTCATCCCAAATGTGTCATCGTCAAATCATCTAACAATGATAGACATCCAAGATACTGCTCTTGGATTTGTGCGGTTGTAAGTATATCATCGAGAAGAATAACAAGAGAAAGAGAGAGTCCAACGACGACTCTAGCAAGGGTATGACAACCGAGCCATTTGAAAAAATTGAAGCTGAGCCGTTGAAGGCCAAGAATAATTAATTTATTAGACTTTAAATTTGGTTGCTATGCAATTTAGTTTGGTTGTTTTGAACTTCTTTTAATATTCTTTTTAAGTTTTTATTTTCTTGCATGACATACTTTAGTTTTTTATATAAATGCTATCTATCTTTTCTAAAGATGACTCTCTATATTTTTCAAACGTCTTGACCACATCATGCGTCTCAAAATTATGACTATTTCAAATTGCAACATATAATCTCATTAGAACAATTAGATTTTGATCAAAAATAATCTCAACTTTCAATTAAATTATATTGACCAACTTCAATTAAATTGACTATACGACTCAATTTCACATATATTGCACAATATTAAACTTCTATATTCATAAGTAGTGCATATATGCAGTGTAACAAAATACGGTTCATGCGGCCGCATATGCATATGCGGTTGGCAACCGTATAGAAAATCAATATGCGGTCTAATATGCAGTTCCGCATATGCGGCCACATATTTGGCCGCATATTTCGGCTGCATATTTTTGTTGCATATTCGGCCTCATATTTTACCGCATATTCGACCGCATATAACTGCATATTACCGCATACTTGTTTGTATGATACCGAATATTACCGCATATTATCGCATACCGTATATTACCGCATACTTGTTTATATATATCTATATATATGAATTCTCATTTTAATATCCGCATATATAAGTCCGCATAAAAATCCGCATATGCGGCCGCATATTGTATATGCGGTATGCGGTGGCCTTCCGCATACCGCATAGAAACCGCATTTTAAAACATTGCATATATATGTATGTTTTCATTGCTAATTTTTTATTATGCCTTAATTTACATTTTAATAAAATTAATGGGGAGTGCAAGAATAGAGGGGGAGCCCTCTCATATTTTTGTTGACTTAATTGTGACATTTTCTCTCTTTCTCTGATTTCCAAAAGGAGGTAGAGATATTACAAGTTCGTTAAAATTGGTATTCGCTTAACACACGGAAAATTAAAATTAAAATTTTTGGTAATATCTAATTTATGCACTCACTTGAGATATATGTTTTGCAAATCGTCAAAAGGGGGAGATTGTTGGACTATCCAATAACCCACATAGTTTATTTGACTGGATTTGAAAGAAAATATATATTTGTTGAATTTTATAATTTTTTGTCATGAGATATTATGCAGGTTCATGAAGATATAAGTTTCAATAAATATCAAGAATGTGCTGTAATGAATCAAGGAATGAACTAAAAAGACTTAACTTTATTAGATTCATTGGCTTAGGCTATTTAATGGGTGCTAATCACTTCAAAATTAACAAAAAAATTTCAACATTTCTACTCAATTTTCTCATTCTTTTTCTTCTATTCCACTCGTTCTTCTCAAACATCATGTCCTCCAATTGGTCTCAAGACTCTCAAAATGTCTACTCCTATGACTTCATTCGTTTTATGAACTCCTACACCAACTCCGAGTCCGATGTCGACTCTCCCATCAAGTACGTAAATTGTCTTGCATGCTAGGAGGACACCATTGCAACAAAGATGTTCTTTTGCAATGAATGTGCCGAGGCGTTTCATCCCAAATGTGTTATCGTCAAACCATCTAACGATGATAGAGATCTAAAGTACCGCTCTTGAATTTGTGCGGTTGAAGTATATCATCGAGAATAATAAGGAGAGGAAGAGAGAGTCTGACGATGACTCTAGCAAGGGTATGGCAACCAAGCCATTTGAAAAAATTGAAGCCGAGCCATTGAAGGCCAAGAATAATTAATTTATTAGGCTTTAAATTTGATTGCTATGCAATTTAGTTTGGTTGTTTTGAACTTCTTTTTATACTTTTTAAGTTTTTATTTTCTTGCATAATATACCTTAGTTTTTTATACAAAATGTTATCTATGTTTTCTAAAGATGACTCTCTATATTTTTCAAACTTCTTGACCACATCATGCGTCTCACAATTATGACTATATTCCAAATTGCAACATATAATCTCATTAGAACAATCGGATTTTGATCAAATAAACAATCTCAACTTTTAATTAAATTATATTGACCAACTTCAATTAAATTGACTATACGACTCAATTTCACATATATTGCACAGTATTAAACTTCTATATTCGTGAGTAGTGCATATATACAGTGTAACAAAATGCGGTTCATGCGGCCGCATATGCGTATGCGGTTGGCAACCGCATAGAAAATCAATATGTGGTCTAATATGCGGTTCCGCATATTTTGGCTGCATATTTTTACTGCATATTTGGTATCATATTTTTACCGCTATTTGACCGCATATAATGGCATATTACCGCATATTACCGCATACTTGTTTATATATATATTAATTCTCATTTTAATATCCGCATTTATAAGTTCGCATAAAAATCCGCATATGCGGCCGCATATTGTATATGCGGTATGCGGTGGCCTTTCGCATACCGTATAGAAACCGCATTTTAAAACATTGCATATATGTATGCTTTCATTGTCAATTTTTTATTTTACCTTAATTTACATTTTAATAAAATTAATTGGGAGTGCATGAATTGAGGAGCCCTCTCATATTTTTGTTGATTTAATTGTGACATTTCCTCTCTTTTCTCCGATTTCAAAAAAGAGGGAGAGATATTACAAGTTCGTTAAAATTGGTATTCGCTTAACACATGCAAAATTAAAATTAAAATTTTTGGAAATATCCAATTTATGCACTCACTTGAGATATATGTTTTGCAAATCGTCAAAAGAGGGAGATTGTTGGACTACCCAATAATCCACTTAGTCTATTTGACTGGATTTGAAAGAAAATATATATTTGTTGAATTTTACAGTTTCTTGTCTTGATATATTATACAGGTTCATGAAGATATAAAGGTTTAATAATATCAATGATGTGCTGTAATGAACCAATGAATGGACTAAAAAGACTTAACTTTATTAGATTCATTGGCTTAGGCTATTTAATGGGTGATAATCACTTCAAAATTAACAAAAAAATTTCAACATTTCTACTCAATTTCTCATTCTTCTTCTCTATTCCACTCGTTCTTCTCAAACATCATGTCATCTAATTGGTCTCAAAACTCTCAAAATGTCTACTCCTATGACTTCATTTGCTTTAGAGACTCCTACACTGACTCCGAGTTCGACACCGACTCTCCCATCGAGTACGTAAATTGTCTTGCATGCTAGGAGGACACCATTGCAACAAAGATGTTCTTTTGCAATGAATGTGCCGAGGCGTTTCATTCCAAATGTGTCCTCGTCAAACCATCTAATGATGATAGAGATCCAAGATACCGCTCTTGAATTTGTGCGGTTGTAAGTATATTATCGAGAATAATAAGAAGAGGAAGAGAGAGTCTGATGACGACTCTAGCATGGGTATGGCAACCGAGCCATTTGAAGAAATTGAAGCCGAGCTGTTGAAGGCCAAGAATTATTAATTTATTAGGCTTTAAATTTAGTTGCCATGCAATTTAGTTTGGTTGTTTTGAACTTCTTTTTATATTTTTTTAAGTTTTTATTTTCTTGCATGATATACCTTAGTTTTTTACGTAAATGTTATCTATATTACCTAAAGATGACTCTCTATATTTTTCAAACGTTTTGAGCACATCATGCGTCTCAAAATTATGACTATATTCCAAATTGCAACCTATAATCTCATTAGAACAATCGGATTTTGATCAAATAAACAATCTCAACTTTCAATTAAATTATATTGACCAACTTCAATTAAATTGACTATACGACTCAATTTCACATATATTGCACAATATTAAACTTCTATATTCGTGAGTAGTGCATATATGCAGTGAAACAAAATGCGGTTCATGCAGCCGCATATGCGTATGCGGTTGGCAACCGCATAGAAAATCAATATGCAATCTAATATGCGGTTCTGCATATGCGGCCGCATATTTGGCCGCATATTTCGGCCGCATATTTCGACTACATATTTTTACTACATATTCGGTCTCATATTTTTACCGCATATTCGATCGCATATAATTACATATTACCGCATACTTGTTTGTATGATACCAAATATTACTGCATATTATCGTATATTACCGCATACCGCATACTTTTATATATATATTAATTCTCATTTTAATATCCGTATATATAAGTCCGCATAAAAATCTGCATATGCGGCCGCATACTGTATATGCGATATGCGGTGGCTTTCCGCATACCGCATAGAAACTGTATTTTAAAACATTACATATATGTATGCTTTCATTGCCAAATTTTTATTATGCCTTAATTTTCATTTTATAAAATTAAGGGGGAGTGCATGAATTGAGAGGGAGCCCTCTCATATTTTTGTTGATTTAATTGTGACATTTCCTCTCTTTCTCCGATTTCTAAAAAGGGAGAGAGATATTACAAGTTCGTTAAAATTGGTATTCGCTTAACACACGGAAAATTAAAAATTCAAATTTTTGAGAATATCAAATTTATGCACTCACTTGAGATATATGTTTTGCAAATCGTCAAAAGGGGGAGATTGTTGGACTACCCAATAATTCACTTAGTCTATTTGATTGGAAAACATATATTTGTTGAATTTTACAATTTTTTGTCTTGAGATATTATGCAGGTTCATGAAGATATAAAGTTTCAATAAATATCAAGGATGTACTGTAGTGAACCATGGAATGGACTAAAAAGACTTAACACAAGATTAATATTAATTATAAATCTGTGAAATTGGTAAAATATGTTTGAGATAGGTAATTTACATAAACCGTTACAACGATTAAGATAGTGTTGCAACGGAATAATTCATATTCGAAATTCCACAGAGTAATTGATTTATTCCATCACAACGATTAATCAAACGTTGCAACGAAATAAATCAATTAATTTGGACCCCAAAATCTTCCAAAGAGTTTAGTTGTAGCAACCGCTGCAATGGTTGACAAGCGTTAGGATTTCCAGCGCAGCCAAATCCAGTAACTGGGGCTAACTATTACAACGCTTATTCAAGCATTGCAACGGTAGACGCTAGTTACCAAGTTTTGTTTCTCTCTCTATAAATAGAAGTAAAATCTAGTTTTGGAAAAACAATCTAGCCACCTCCAATTGCAATATTTTGTATTCTTTTCAGATCTAGAGTTCTCCATTGTTGCTTGTTCATCAAACTTCAACATACTTACAACAATCTTAAGCATACTCTACCAAACTCAATCTTGTGTAAGAATTAGAGTGATTTGTGTGAGATTTCTTGTTTGTTTGAAACACTAGAGCCTTTAGTGCTTAAGAGCCAATTCCGTGCTCGGGCAGTGTGACTTCCCAAGGTTTGTAAGGGCTCACCGGTTCCACCTTGTACTCATTGGGTAAAGAAAGATGCGCCAACAAGAAGGTCGCGAAGCCCCAGAGAGGAAAGCGTTAGTGCCGAAACTCCGTAAACATATTTCGTATCAGGTGTCTCTTTACTCTTTTATTTACTTTACATACACTTGCTTAATGTAAGTTTTCTTGTTTCTGCCAAGAACAACTTACGTCCACGTTAGATATATATATCTATATGTAGTGAATATCAAACCATATAGGGCTAAAATTTTAAAAGGCCCCATATTCACCCGCTCCCCTCGAATTCGTATCCTCTGCATTAACTCAAAAGAGAATCTTTTGAGTTAATGAATCTCAACCGTCCGATCTGTTTTAAGATTCGTGCAAATTAGATCTGCACCAATATTGAAAGGCCCCCTATGTTATAAGCAGGAGCCGAATTGGCTCCGTTTAAAATCAGATGGTTGAGATTCATTAACTCAAAAGATTTCATTTTGAGTTGATGCAGAGGATATGCGTTTCCCTCCCCTCGAGGTGCCGTTAAGGACAACAACTAGAAGAAGATGGAAAACAACTTGTACATATATGAAAAACAACAAAAAGACGATGAAAGAAAACAAGAATAAAATGAAAGACAACCAGGCTGCATTGAGGAAACAAATTACTTGAGAAGTTTGTTCTTTTAGTTTCTAGGCACATTTAAACAAAAAAAGTACATTGATATGAACCAATAATTATCATGTTGGTAGTTTCCATATGTATTATTGGCTGATATAAATCCAAAACTGCTTGGGCACTTGCTGGATTTATTCATTTATCAATTAAAAGTTTAATTATTTTTATATCATTTAGTCTGGTTAAGGTGAAAACAAAACTTTTATTTATCCTTCCACTGACAATCAATTAAAATTAGTAGAGCACCATTATAAACAAGTGGACTAACCTGGATCCTTCTGTCAACATAAATGAACTTTTGGGTTCCCTTGCCATCATCTGATTTATCTCAAAAGTAACCTATATATACATGATCAAATTAGAAATAGTTACTAATGCATCTGCCATGCCGAATCATACATTGCAAACAGCTCATCTAATTTTTGAGATTTGCTCTGTTTGTTCAATGAAGGTCAAAAGCTGAGTGTTTTTGGGATTTGCTCTGTTTGTGAAAATGATCTAAAAAGAACATTAACCTTGAAAGGAGGGGAATTGTATTCATTGGTTTAGTGTTGAACTTGGTAGGGAAGCAATTCTGTCAGAGTGCTTGATTTCATATGATGGGGGATAAAAATATGAAGCTTACTAACCAATTATACCAAAGCCTTATCCACCAACCAATTCATATGTAATTTGAAATTAATTTATTCTCTTCTAATAGAAGGGCTGAGCTCACAATTCTTATGTAATTTGTTTTTGCTGCATAAAATTGCTTCTCTTTCTCTTCTTCTTATCGTAGAACAACTTGGGCCCTCTGTTTCACATTTTTGTTCATAGAAGTGCATATTTAAGCAATCTTTTCAAGTTATTTCACAAAAAATAAAAAGAAGAATGGCTGTAAATACAAAGCTCTGTTGTTTTTGTTTGCTTTTCCGCTGTATATAACTAGCACAAATAAACAAATCGTTGAACACAGTCAAGTTCCAAAAGGACATTCTTTCCTTCATTAATTAAATTTTAATTTATTTAAAATACATTACATCACTGCCTCAACTCTCAGCAATAGTGCAACCATAGCACTTTATTCTCATGACCAAAATAAAGAATATGAGCCTCTCCAATAGGAGCTCATTCTTGACAGGGTAATAACCCCATGGAAATAAACAACTCAGATCCCATCCAAGGGACCACTGGGAAACAAATGAATTAAAGAATCTCTCGATACTGCAGAAAAAATCAATGAATCACCGGCACCTCCGCATTGACTGAAGCAGACCTTCTTGTAAGCAGTAATGCAAATCGAAAGAAAGATATCTAATACTTAGTAGCGTCTCTGCTGCAAAAATGCAAAACCCGGGTGGTTGCGAATTGATATTGGCAAGTCAGAGTCACTCATCTCGTAAACAGTTATCGACCGTGATAGTTCATCCAATGTCAATGGAGGGCTGCATTGAGAAAACAAATTACTTGAGAAATTTGTTCTTTTAATTGCTAGGCACATTTAAACAAAAAAGTATATTGATATGAACCAATAATTATCATGTTGGTAGTTTCCATATGTATTGGCTGATATAAATCCAAAACTGCTTGGGCACTTGCTGGATTTATCAATTAAAAGTTTAATTATTTTTATATCATTTAGTCTGGTTAAGGTGAAAACAAAACTTTTATTTATCCTTCCACTGACAATCAATTAAAATTAGTAGAGCACAATTATAAACAAGTGGACTAACCTGGATCCTTCCGTCAACATAAATGAACTTTTGGGTTCCCTTGCCATCATCTGATTTATCTCAGAAGTAACCTATATATACATGATCAAATTAGAAATACTTACTAATGCATCTGCCATGCCTTCTGCGTTGTATTATCTTTTAAATCAAAAGAGGAAATAACATAAAAATAATTACTGAAATAAAAAGAACAATGTATCAACTTCAATGACATACATGTTGTGAGAGGATGTTGGTGCCATACTTGTCATCCCAATACAAGGTACTAAGACGATGTAACTGCTGCGTAGTAAGACTCTGAACAATTGCAAATGGAAGTGATATTATTGGCTTATGTAATTAGAAATTATTGATGTGAAGTGCACAATATAGAAGAATATCTTCTTACCGGGCAAATATCGTTGGTTATATCTGTTATTGTCTTTCTCTGCTTTTGAGAAGAGACCTATTGGGTCAAAAGTATAAAAGTGTTGCTTGTCATGTAACATTTCTATAGATAAAAAAGAGTGATAAATTCATTTGGACAAATTTGCTAGTAATGGCTGGAGATAATATACCAAGAATTCTACTGCTTGCCGTATGTGCTTAAGTTCCTTCCATGCAGCACCGACATTCTGTTCAAAGAAATATATCGGTTAGTAAGTACCATCCTTTGCTTTCAAGTATAAAAAATAATAAAAACTCAAATGTCATAACAAAATGTCACCTCTTCAATCGAGTCACGACACCATGACTCAAGTTCTCCCAATCCTGCCTTAATGAACTCTCCATTGCTGAAGGAACAGGATTCACGCCTCAAAAGTAAACTACAATTCAGAAAAATCAATTTTATCATGCAATTTAGTAAAATAAAACTTCAGTAATATATTTTCAAACAAAAAATTATACCTGTTGAATAATTGAGTATCCATAATTTGGAACAGGTGGGTAAAGAACCTTTGGATTATATATGATGGGACCTGTAAAAAGTATAAATATAAAAATTTCAGTATTATGTTTCTAAATTTTTTGAGAATAGATCAGTTTACTAATTTATAGCTTCCAGACATACATAATTAGATTTTAGTATAGTCATGTAGTTGTCTAGAATCCTGACAATTTGTTGCCACTGTCCAGTAGCAGAGCCCAAAGCTTGCCCAAGTCCTTTCCTTGAACTCATACGTGAAACTTTCGGTGCCTGAAATTTATTTAACAGAGTAAGAAAAGTTATTACATAAATACAATTATTATTCATTAGGTTTGCTACAATGCAACCGTAATCATGATAATTTTCTTGTGATTGGTTCACTCACCAGAAAAATTTCTTAGTATTAGGCTATCAGATCAAAGTGAATTTACGTTTTGTTCCTGACAATTTTATGTGAATTTATGAAACATGGCGTATGAAACACATTGCTTCATCATGGCCTCTTTCTCCAAAATTTTTAATATTGGAGCGAAGAAAAAAATATATTATAACAAATTTAAACAATTTTTTGATGAACTGATGAACAAGTTAGAAAAAGTAGGTTCACCTGGATACCCAGCAATGAGGATAGTTCGTTCTTCAAGTTGTCTCTAATGGTAGCCAGCAACTTTTCAAGGAGCATTACAAGTTGTTGTATGAAATTCGCACCACTGCCGGAAGCACCTCCAAAATTGGTGACAAAACCACTCATAGAGGAGGATGTCTAGTTTCCAGAAATAATACTTAGTAAAAAGTGATAAATAATTAAGTTCAATCGTGCCATGAATGCTTAATATTAGGTGAGGCCTGATATACAGGAATATGTGGTCACTTGGTCTTGATGTATAAGCCTCAATTGAGCTCTAAAAATAACCTCAACTTCAAAATTAAACAACAGTGAAACAAAGAGGGAACAGCAAAAAATCAAATATATATCAATGAATCTGTTTCTTGATTGTCCGAAATTATAATTAAATGGGAAATCCTGATGATATTTTCTCTCTACAAAAGAAAAATGAAATAGCTAAGTTTTCTTGCTTACCCGCGACATCCTGCGTCTGCGTACTGGGGTTGGTCCAGCAGGTACACCACTTGTTCTATGTATCTTTTGCAGGAGAGGCACTAGCGTAGATAAGATTGAAATCCAATATGCTAATGTCTCATTATTATCTTGATCCTGAAATAACAAACATATGGAAAGAAGACATATTAAGTTTGGCCTCATAAAGTTGAGGAAAAAGCTGAATGTATGGAAATATTCCTTGGATAACATTCTATAATACAATTGTCCTTGGAGCACTTCACTCATTGCCTTAACAAACATTGCAAAAAATATAGTGATTTCACACCTCTGTTGCAGAGCTTATTTTCTGAATGAGATGTTCAAAGACACCAGTCCTGTCAGCTTCAAATGATTTCCAATTTACGAGGCACTTATATATGAAATTGGCTGCAACTGGCGTGCCGTTTTGAAATCCAAGATACTGTGAGATGGACCTCATCAGTAGTACCTCTTGATTTTCCTGTAAAAATGTATAAAAAATAAAATATGTTTCCAAAATGGGAAAATAAATTATTGTTGTGAAAAGAGTTAAAAGTTATTTTTTTGTTTCCTAAAGAAATCAAGCTTTTAGCTAACCTGTTGTTGTTGCTCATCAAATGCATTTTGTTCTCTGTCATCCTCTGAATAGAAATCTCCTCTCGGAGTGGTACTCTACATATGATTATTCATTATTTAATTTGAGTATAAAAAAAAACAATTATTTCTATTAAACAAGAACAAAGACCTATTACCCCCTGATATGTCATATATTTGCATGGTTATAGCACTAGATGATCAGAAAAAGAAGTTCCAAGCTGATTATTTAATGTTGTCTTAATGAACTAGTTAAACATTTCAACACAAGTTTAACAATGTATTCACCATTGGTGCTCTTGGTGCATGATATGGAGACTCTGGAGCATTGTAGCCATTGAAGCTCTCTGACATTCTCTGCTAAATGGTACGCAAAATGCAATTAGGACTGCATATCTATGACCATGTGTTGAGAATTAAGATTGTATCAAAGGTATTTTGGTAAAAGAGTAATTAGGGAATAATTTAGGGACCTCTATGTAATATGTACTCTCTATATATCCCAATTTGGGAATTAATGAAATTAGGTTTTTACAAAACAAAAGGTATCAGAGCTATAGTACCCGCCGCGCTACAATACCCGCCCCTTCAGTCTGCTACTTTCTCTCTCTCCGCCAACTCTCACAGAGGTCCGCCCCTCTCTCCTCCGTCGCCCGTGTGGGGGGGGGCTTTTCCCACAAACCCGTGGTGGTTGAGATAAAGAAGAGGGACATGGCATGGCCATCGATGGAGGGGCCTAGATCTCGTCTGAAAAAAGGATCTGCTACAGTAACGGGCCTACAGTATCCGCGTGCTACAGTACCCATGAATAGTGATTTCAGCAATGAATCTTGCTGTTGGTGTTGTTTGATGTAATTTTTTGTGAGTCGTGAGAAGAATTGTAACTTGTGTTATCATTGTGGGGTAAGTACAAGTTGAAAGATGGAAGAAGTTTTCAAAATAATAAGCGAGGCTGATATGAAGATGTTGGTGAGGTTCATGAAGCAGGCGGAGGCTTCAGCGTCAGTGTCGACGTCAGAAACATAACCACAACAGTCACCGTTGATGCGATTGGCCTTGGCAGCATCGAACCCGAGTCACAGTGAGACTCGCAAATGTTACAACTGTGGTGTGATGTCATTTGAGCAGGGTCTGTCCAAAGCATTCTAAAGAGAGAGGTGCTGTCACGGGAGCTCACCATGAGTTTCTCACCTATACTCCTCTTGCAGCTCCAGAAAGCATTCAGACTGCCGATGGTACCGCACAACCCGTTGTAGGCAAGGGTACTGTTAAGTGTACCAAGTCCATGATCATTTCTAATGTGTTGCATGTTCTTTCTTTTCCCGTAAACCTGTTATCCATTAGGACCATTATCCTACAACTCAAATGCATCGTTTCTTTTGATATTCCTAAGATGTGTTTTCAAGAGAAAGGGACAGGCCGGCGACTTGCATGTTTGTAGGGGGCAACTTGGTATCTTGAAAGAGTAAGAAGCAGTCGGTGGTAGCGAGGTTGATAGCAGAGGCAGAATACTTGTTGTGGCTTAGAGCCCTATTGGTGGAGCTAAAGATGGATCAATGAACTCAAATGAAGCTATGGTGCGATAATAAGTTAGCAATCAGCATTGCCAACAACCTGGTGTAGCACGACAGAACCAAACACGCTGAGATCGATAGGTTCTTCATCAAGGAGAAAATGAATAGTGGACTACTGAAGCTAAGTCATGTTTCAACAGGGGATCAAGTGGTAGACTGCCTCACCAAGGGACTTAGTTCATTAGATCTATCTAGATTGTGTAGCAAGATGGGCTTAGTGGATATCTTTTGCCCTTTCGCCCATCTTGAGAGGGAGTGTTGAGAATTAAGATTGTATCAAGGGTATTTTGGTAAAAGAGTAATTAGGGAATAGTTTAGGAACCTCTATGTAATATGTACTCTCTATATATCCGAAGTTTGGGGATTAATGAAATTAGGTTCTTACAAAACAAAACAATTCCAAGGCTAAAACAAATTTGATCTGGACAAAATGAAAAATGATACTCTCTAATATTACAAGTTTACAACACATACCTGAGAGATCTGACTTCCCATTCTCCGGAGATTTGGAGGAAGTTTGGCTCCGGTTTGGCGAATAGAGTTATTTTCCTGCTCCAAATTCAATGCTTTCTCTTCGAACCTTGTTCCAAATAATTAGAGTTACATTAATATAACCATACAAATGATTGGTTATATAGAAGAGATTAATATGCTATGGTTTTGTACAGTCATCAAGGATCAGAGAAACCAATTAATCTATCACGTGTTCATATAAGGATACACTAAAAATAGGTATTTGGGGAATTTTAGCTAAACTAGATGAACGAGCAAATAGTTATATCCATGAATATAATTATAGCTTCACTTGTTTCAAATTAAGCATGAAAACTAAACTTTTATACAAATCATCCACTGAGAGTTGGTATCATTGTAAGCAGTTCTGTAGGGATCAAGACATTAAGTACTATCAAAGGAGGGTTTGTCATATCTTGTAATTTTGGGGAGGTAATATATTTTACAAACCTCCTGTTGGTTTCACTGAAGTTGCTCGATAGTTGATTCGGAAAATTGAACTTTCTGTTGCAATTCTTGGTTTTTTCTTTGGGAATCAGACAATGCTCGCTTGGTTGCATCATGCTGTTGTTTCTCTGACTGGATCTTGGCGTTTACATCTTGTTCATATCTACGTTGTATGAAATAAACAGTTTAGATGAAGGTATTAGTGTACCAATTAGAAGACAAATATTTGGTCAACCAAATTGGGTGATGCGTGCTGCATTCTAAGAAAACAATGTGACAGAAAAAGGAACCTACCTTTTCACACCTTCTTGAAATTGGCCTATTAGCCTTTCTAGTTTTTGGATTTTTCCATTGGCACTAGAGAGTGAGTTCTTGGTTTTATCATGCTGTTGTTTCTCTGTTTGTAGCATTATCTCTCTCTGTCTTGCATTTTCTTCAATCCTATTTCATTGACAAAGTAAAAACGGTATACTATAAGATTGGCTATGCTGTTAAAACATTACAGCTACTATTATGGATATTATGGTTGGGAAATAATTGGTACATATGAACATTTTTGAAACAAATTACAATCTAATTGCGTAGTACTTTTATTACTGTCTAATAACAACATAACCTGATATATATATAATTGAAAACCAACTATTTTCGACTGAAATTTGGAGGTTTCAATTCTGTTATTTATTTTAAAAATACAGCAATATATCACACTGATAAAGAAGCCAACCTTTTTAGTGCATCGTGCAACTGACTGATCTTTTTATCAGCAAGTTGGACCTTTTGAAGCAACTCTTTGTTTCTCAGTTCAGCATCAGCTACTTGTTTCCTTGCATCATAAATTTCTAGTTTTCCTTTTAGCATCTGTTCTTGCATTTCTTTAGCTCTCTCTTCAAATCTGCATTGATTAGGTCTCATTCAGCATCAATTTGAAAAAAAATGTTCTTTGCTCGAATATGAATCTACTACACTATCTTAAAAATAGAAATCTCATCAAATTTGGCAGCTGTCACTAAGAAAAAACAGTTGGTATATGACTCAGCACACCAAAATAAAACTTATCTAGTAAATTCTGCTACCAAATTTTGTGCTGTATAGTAGTGCAATAGTGTTTGTCAAGGGTTGCAGTACTAGAGGCTACACTAGTTAGTTCATAACATAGGAACCTGTTCACTTCTAAACTTATCTGTTTGTACTGGAAAATTTTACTTAATTATTACCAGTGGAGCCATGGTCCAAAGAAACACAAAAATTGGGAGAAAAAGTGAGAACACTTACTTGCAGAATCAATTAAACCAGTCTTGGTATCAAGCAGCAGGTGTGTAAAATTTGATGCTACAATTAACTCAAGAATCATAAATAAAAGTATAACCTTGCCATGTCTTCCTGTAGCTTATCGATTCTGCTACTAGAGGCCTCATTTCTTTTTAACAATTCTTCACTATATTCTTTGGCTTGTGCAAGTGCTCTCTGTGTTGCCTCATGCTCTCTTTTTTCTATTTGCACTGATGCATCCTTTGCAATAACTTCTTCCCCAAGCCTATATTTTCAAGGAAAGAATCAATTTTAGCCATACTGAAGTTTTGTAAAACTAAGGAGTAAAAGAATGTTTTAGTGAATGTGAGACTTATATAACACTATATATTGCCAATTCTTTTGGTATGGTTATCTACACTGTTAATTGTTCCAAACCTTTTCAGTTCTAGTTGGAGTTGACCAATTCTTTCGTCAGTACTTTCAGCTTTTTGCGATAGCTCCTTCATTTTCTCCTTTGTCTCAACCAATTCTCTCCTTGTTGCATCATGCTCACGTTTTTCAGTTTGCCATTGTGTCTCTTTTCCGATTTCACTTTCTTTGAGTCTGTATTGGATGTGCCGAATAGAATAATTAGTTTAAATGCATGTCAACCAATACCAAAAACTAATATTAAAAAAATAATATAGACCTCTGCATGTCATTTTGGATCTCATTAATTACTTTCACGATCCTCTTCCATTTGTTTCATTAGCTCTTTGTATTCATCTTGAGATCGTTTCAACGATCTTCTAGTAACATCATGCTCTTGCCTTTCTGTTTGTAATACATCATCCTTTGCAGCTAGGCTATCCTCAAGCCTATTTCATTGCAATAGTAAAACTTATTTGCTTTTAAGAATTTTAATTCACAATATATTGCTGTAAAAAGCTATAGCTAATAAACAAATCCACTGGTGCTAGAGGTCAAGGGTTCGACTCGTTAACTCAAGTTTTCTGGTCCTATATGGGACATGCATGCGCTTAACTTACTGTAGCGAGGGTTAGATCCCTCAACCTTTGGCACCTGTTGATTGTTATTTGGCTCGGTCAGATACTCCAAATAATGTATGAGAACGGCAAAAAGAAAAAAGAAATAGAGATAATTAGACCCAGGAAAGATGCACATTTTTGCTATTGTAATAATCGATGGAAATTTGCTATGTACAGACCTTTTTACATCTTCTTGAAGTTGGACAGTTCTGTCATTGAAATCTTTGCTTTTCTGTTCTAATTCTTCTGTCTTTTTCTGAGATTCTGTGAGTAACTTTTTGGCTGCATCATGTCCTTGTCTTTCTGTTTGCAATAGGGCTTCTGTTGAAGCCTTAAATTCTTCAAGCCTGTTGAAATTTTATAAATAAAGATATTTTCTTCTTAAAAATCATTTTCTGGAGTTGTTATAGTTTAGGATAGATTGAATTTGGCTCTATCATGCAAAAATAATAGTAAAGTTTTAGCATCAAAACCTTTTCACGTCTTCTTGAAGTTGATCAATAATTTTGTTAGCTTCTTTGTTCTTTTGCACTAACGCTTCATTATCCTCTTGAAGCGCCTTAATTGATCTCTTTGTGACCTCATGCTCTTGTCGTTCTTTTTGTAATAAAGACTCTTTCAAAGTTATTGATTCTTCAAGCCTGTTCCATGACTCAGTTAATATCCTCTAGATTATGTCCACTGAAAATCTTGATTTATGTCTCACATACTTATTGTAACTTGGATTGTGTATCAACATTAAAAAAAAGTAATATTATCATATGTATAGATGGTAATTGTTGTTCACAAACCTTTCTGCATTGTCTCGAAGACGATCGGTTTTTTTACTAGCATCTCGAACTTTCTTTTCCAATTCTTCACTTTCTTGTTGAGATTCTTCAAGTAATTTCTTTGTTGCAACATTTTCTTGACGTTCATTTTGCAACATAGTGTCCTTGGAATTTACGGCATCTTCAAGTCTGTTTCATAAAGAAAGTGATCAATCTTTACCCCCATAGAAATAAGAGCTTATAATGACCATCTAAAATTGGACTAGTACTAACCTTTCTATCTTGTCTTTAAGCCGATCAAATTTTTTGTCCGCATCTCTAACTGTGTCTGATAATTCTTCAACTTTTAATTTAGATTCTCTTAGTATTTTCTTTGTTGCATCATGCTCTTGTCGTTCACTTTGCACCTGTTCCTCTTTTGAAGAAATAGTTTCTTCAAGCCTATTTTATTCCCAAGCAATCTTAGTTATCCACTATGAGAAGTTAGATTCTACATGAGAGAAATTAATAAATTCATTTGCTTATGCACCTTTCCACAGTGGCTTGATGACGATCTATCTTTTTGTTAGCTTCTTTGATTTTTTCCTCTAATTCTTCATTTTGATCTTTAAGTTTCTTAAGTATCTTCTTTGTTTCTTCATTCTCTTGCCTTTCTATTTGCAATGAGCTCTCTTTTGCTGATATGGATTCTTCAACTCTGTTTTATTAACAAATGAAGAACTTAACCCAAAACATTGATAAAACAGAGGAGAGTTCAACAACCTCAATTTAATTTTATACAAACCTTGTTAAGTTATCTTGCAATCGATCAGATCTTTTGTCAACTTCTTTCATTTTATCCATTATTTCTTCATTTTTCTCACGAGATTCCTTAAGTAGCTTTTTTGTTCCATCATGTTCTTGCCTTTCTGTTTGCAATAATGTCTCTTTCAGAAGTATATTTTCTTCCAACCTGTTTCATAGTGGAAAAATAGCTTTAGTAAAATTTGTAGTTAATATATTGGGATAGTTTATGAGGTGAGTTAAATTGCCATGGATCTCTATTATATGAATTGTTTTGGTAAACTTTTTGAGAAACACTAAGGGTCAAGCCTGAGTTATATATTAATATCCATAATGGATCCCCAATTTGGGTGTTGAATCTGCGACCTTTCATAGGCCACTAGACTAAAGATTGGTTCTCAATTGGTTTTGTAAACTTGACAATGAAGAAGCTAACTTTGCACAAACCTCTTTATCTCGCTTTGAAGTTCATCAAATCTTTTGTTAGCATCTTTGATTTTTCCATCTAACTTGTTGATTTTCTCAAGAGATTCTGAAAGTAAATTTGTTGTTCTATCAAGTTCTTGTTGCTTCTTTTGCAATAATGTGTCTTTTGAAGATTTGGCTTCCTCAAGCCTGTCTCATGATTGGATTAAACATAAATTAAAATCATCTTATAACACATTATGTATATTTTTTTGTAAGAAAATATTTGTACCGACCTTTCTAAGTCATATTGGAGCCGATCAACTTTTTTATTTGCAGTTTGGACTTGTTCTGTTAATTCATCATTTTGCTCCTTAAAATCCTTGAGGAACTTTTTTGTTCTATCGTGTTCTTGTCGTTCGGCTTGTACCGTTGTTTCTTTTGACGATATTGTTTCTTCAAGCCTATATCACGGATGAATTTAATTAATTATTCACTATGAAAAAATTAGTATTTTTTTCCAATCATCCGTGATAGTTTACGAACCTTTCCACATTATCCTGATGTCGATTGAGTTTTTTATTAGTATCTTTGAGTTTTTCTTCTAAGTCTTCAATTTGCTCCTTGTACTTCTTAATTAATTTCTTTGTTTCTTGATGCTCTTCCTTTTCCACTTGCAGCAAAGACTCTTTTGAGGACAAAGTTTCTTCGACCCTGTTTCAATATTGAACAAATTAAAGTTTTCATCTTAGTTGTTTGATTATGAGGAAGATTTTTAATTTAAGTTGCCAGTACCTTTCAACTTGTTCTTGAATGCGATCAGCTCTTTTATTAGCCTCTTTGATTTTATCCATTAGTTCCCCATTTTTCTCATATGATTCTTTAAGTAATTTCCTTGTACCCTCATGTTCTTGTCTTTCTGATTCTATCAACATCTCTTTTGAAGCTATAATCTCTTCAAACCTATTTATGATGCAACAAATACTTCTAATTATCAATCACTTGATAAATGATGCTAACATGAGAAGGTCGTAATTTGGATTTTTATCAATAGGAGTTGGTATCGTAAGCCTAACAACTGAGACTCTGAACTCTTTACAAACCTCTTCATATCCTCTTGAAGTCTATCATATGTTATGTTAGCATCTTTGAATTTCTTTTCTAATTCTTCAATTTTCTCGTAAGATTCTGTAAGTAAATTTTTTGTTGTGTCGAGCTCTTGTTGTTTCATCTTCAACGAAGTCTCTTTTGAAGCTCTAACTTCTTGAAGCCTGTTTCATGATTAAATTCATTATATTAAATGCTTGATCTTTCCACTGTTATAAATAGATTGTTTTAGCAAAGTAACAAACCTTTCTACATCATCTTGAAGTTGATCATATCTTTTTTTATCAACTCTTATTTTATCTAATAGCTCATCATTTTGCTCTTTAAGTTTCTTAATAATGTTTTTTGTTGCATCATGATCATGTTTTTCTGTTTGCAACAAGGTATCGTTTGAAGCTATGATTTCGTCAAGCCTGCAAACATGACCGAATTAGATTTTAATACAATTTGGTCTTTATCATTTAGATTTATAAACTTGAATAATAGCCAATTAAAATCCTTTTACAAACCTCTTTAAGTCTCCTTGAAGTTCTTCAAATCGTTTATTGGCATCTTTGTTTTTCTTTCCTAAATCCTCTATTTTATCTAGAGATTCAGTAAGCAAATGTTTTTGTGTATCAAGTTCTTGTTGTTTCTCTTGCAATTGTTTTTCTTTAAAAGCTTTAGCTTCTTCTAGCCTGTGTCATGATTGGAATACGCATATGATCATATTAGTATTGTTAACAACCTAAGTATCGGCTAAGTTTTATAAACAAGCTCTTTACAAACCTCTCCAAGTCATCTTGAAGTCGATCAAATCTTTTGTTCGCATCTCTGACCTTCTCTATCAATTCATCAATTTTCTCCCTGGATTCCTTAAGTGACTTTTTTGTAGCATCATGTTCTAGTCGTTCAGCTTGCACTGTTGCCTCTTTTGAAATTATAATTTCTTCAAGCCTATCTCATGATTGAATGGGTTCAATAATTCATTAAAAGAAGCGCTTATATTGTAATAAGTTGCTAAATCCTGCAAATGTGAACCTTTTCAGATCTTCTTGATGTCGTTCCAACTTTTTAGTTGCATCTTTAATTTTGTCTTCCAACTCTTCATTTAGCTCCTTAGATTCTTTAAATAATTTTCTTGTAGCTTCGTGTTCTTGTCTTTCTATTTGCAATATAGTCTCCTTTGATGATAAGGCTTCTTCGAGACTGTTTCATGCATGCATTATTGAACAAATATATCTTATGAGTATCAGTTCAATCCAATACAAATAAGATTGCTCATTATCTTATATACCTTTTCATATTTTCTTGCATTCGATGAATTCTTTTGTTAACGTTTTTTATTTTGTGCATTAGTTCTTCATTTTTTTCATAAGATTCTTTAAGTAGTTTCTTTGTTCCATCATGCTCTTCTCTTTCTTTAGCCAACAAAGTCTCTTTTGAGACTATGGTTTCTTCAAGCCTGTTTCATGATGGAATCAGAATTTTTGATATACTAATTTTTTTGAACTATAATGCAATGAAACATTTGAGGTAATATCTTATTTAATTTTCTGTTGATTTTGTAAGCTTAACAATGACGTAACAAATCCCATGCAAACCTCCTTATGTCTTCTTGAAGTCCTTCAATTCTTTTTATTAGATTCTTTGAAATTCTTTTCTAATTCATTGATTTTCTTTTTGGATTCATCAAGTAAACTTTTGGTTGTATCAAGCTCTTGTTGTTTCTTGTGCAACAACATCTCTTTTGAAGCTTTGGCTTCTTCAAGCCTGTTTCATTATGAACTTGATATCAATAGATTTAACTTAGGCAAAAACTTCATAGATTGAATAGTACATACGGACCTTTCAATTTCATCTTAAAGATGGTTGAGTCCTTTATTAGAAACTCGTATTTTTTCATTTAAATCTTCATTTTGCTCCCTAAGTTCCTTAAGTAATTTTTTGGTTGCATCATGATCATGTTTTTCGGTTTGAAACAAAGTCTCATTTAAAAGTATGGTTTCTTCAAGCCTGTTTTGTTGTCGAAAGAATAAATCTTATTTAGTCATATATTAGGCATATCAACAAACTTTTGATTTGATCTTGTAGTTGATCAAACATTTTATTATCATCTTTCATCTTATCCATCAATTCTTCAGTTTTCTCCTGAGATGCCTTCAGAAAATTCTTTGTTGCATTATGCTCTTGTCTTTCTATTTGCAACAATGCCTCTTTTGAAGTTATATTTTGCTCGTGCCTATTAATGGCCGAAGAGTTTACCAATAATCATATGAACAAAGAAAATGACTTCATTTTTTGTACTGAAAATTAATTTTGTAAACAAAATAATATATGCAAAACAAACCTCTCTATCTCATCACGAAGTCGATCAATCATTTTATTGGCATCTTTGATTTTCTTTTCTAAGTCTTCATTACTCTCTTGGGATTCTTTAAGTATATTTTTCATTGATTCAAGCTCTTGTTGCTTTCTTTGCAATATCATCTCTTTTGAAGCTTTGATTTCTTATAGTATGTTTCATGACGGAATAAATAGCTCTTTATCTTGTGTTTACTACTACATGCATTCAAACTCACAACTTAATTTGATAAATATTATATGAACCTTTCTATGTTCTCTTCAAGTCGATCAATTCTTTTACTACTACCTTTAGTTTTCTCTAATAATTCATCTATTTTCTCTTGAGATTCTTTAAGTAATTTCTTTGTTACGTCATGTAGTTGTCGTTCCATTTGGAACGAATTTTATTTTGAAGCTATGACTTCCTCAAGCCTGTTTCATACCAATTTAGTTAGCTTATTATGTATATATGAATATTATATAGTTTATGAACTTCATATAAAAGATAAGTTCATAAACCAACCTTTTTATATTATCTTGTAGTTGATCAATTATTTTATTAGACCCATTATTTTTTTCAATTATTTCATCATTTTTCTCCTTTGATTCCTTAAGCAATTTCTTCGTTGAAGAATGTTCTTGTTCGCTATTTTGCAACAAAGCATCTTTTGTAGCTAGGGTTGCTACCAGCCTGCGTCACGCTCGAAATATTAAGATTTGCAAAGTCACCTGTCAAGCTTACAAATACCAACACCAAAACTCCACAAAAAAAAAAAATATAAAGCTTAAAATAGATATTTGCATGGTAAGAGTCGAACACTTGACCTCTGAAGAGGAAGGTAGCTTGTAAGGACCAACCAGTGGATAGAATAATAACTATACCATTATACTACTATTAACATCAAACCTGTTAATATTTCTCTGAAGACGATCAGCAGTATCATTAGCATCATCAACTTCCCTTGTCAATTTTTTATTCTTTGCTTGAGAGTCAATGAGTTCCTCTTGTGTTGCTTTGTGCTCTTGTTTCTCCCTTTGCAGCATCACCTCCTTCGCAGCAGCCTCTTCTTGATACCTATTGCCAAAGAAAACATGTATGCTTAGCTTGCAATTTTGAATTTTGACCAGTAGTCTATGGATGCTAGACAATGTTTTCCCCAGCTTCCCTCCCCCCTCTCTCTCTCTTTCTCAAACTCTTTCTTTTCTTTTATCTCACACATGCACAATATATCTCACTTCTCCCTCACTCATTACTATTTTTTGGGGTCTTCTTGGATTTACCTTGCTGATTGCCTGATTTAAGTTTCAACCAATTTTTCAATCAATATCCATCTAGAGTAAAATGTTGTGCAATTCAGGTATAGGTTCGCGATTGATGTCATAACTAAAGAGTACAAGCATCTTAGAGAGAAATTTTTGCCCACTTGAATTGAACATTAGCTACTATTGTAATTTTGTTTAATTGGAATAATGCATTGTAAATTTTGTTGAGAGTCCTTTTGTCAATGGTCCTATCCAGGACCTAGGATAAGTTGGGGATAACTAGCTAGGGGATAAAGCTATAACCTGTGAGAGGCGGTAATATCTTTATCCCATAGTTATCCCCCGCCCAAACAGTCCTTAGGCTACCAAAATATCACCAATCAAATAGACATTTGGTCCAAAACTATTATGATATATAAGGCAAAAAACTCTTTTAGAAATTATGCACCAACCTTTTTGATTCAATTTGAAGTTCGACAATTTTTTGATCAGCACCTTGAAATTTCTTAGTTAACTCCTCATTCTTCTCTTGAGAATCTGAAAGTTTCCTTCTTGTTACATCATGTTCTTGTCTTTCTGTTTGCAAAAGTGTCTCCTTTGTCTGCAGCATCGCCTCCTTCGTTGCTTTATCTTGTTCAAGCCTATTTCATACATGCAGTTCTTGCTTAGTTCAAAACAAGGATGAAAAGTGTATGCACTTTCATTCATCTAGTACAATATATTACAGGGGTGTTTGGACAAATCAAGATGTTCAAGCAATAATTCTGCTTTTTTAATCGAATCACTTAAGAAACTATGAAAAGAAAAAATAACGTTGATAATATTAAATAGAATTTGCAACTTATAACATGACTTTCATCCTGATAATAAAGAAACAGTTTAAAGAGTTGTAAAAATTAAAGTTCCGCAAGTTGTACAAACAAAAACCAACAACTACAAAACCTTCTAATGTTTTCTTGTAGTCCATTGACAAGTACAAAAATAAAACTACATGCTTCAATTATACTAGAAGAAGAAACAAACCTTCTGATGTTTTCTTGTAGTCCATTGACAATTTCTTTATTTGCTTCCCCAACTTTCTCTTGCAACTCGGCTAATTCTTTCTTCAGCGATTCATTTTCTTGGCTTGCTTCGTCGAACTTCGCCTGTTGCAATATGATGCGATATTAGTAAAACATAGTTGATTATGTTATATATACAAGATTTGAAAAGGTGGTAATGATTCAATCAAGGATCCAGACAATGTAAATAATATGTGATTGTCACGGATCTACTATATCAGATGTCAAATTAGTTTGATCGTCATTTTTACATGTAGATAGTTTTCACTTTGGTAGCTAGATGATGTCAAGGAGAAAAACAACATCAACCTATTCGAATATAGAACCCCATTAGAACACCCCAATAGGATTTTAGCAAATAGTACATGTACCTGTAACTGATCCATTTCTGCTCCTTGCTTCTCCATTGCTTCTGCAAGTGCCTTTTGCCTCTGGGCTTCAAGTGCTTGTTGTCTCTCAGCTTCCTCGATTGCTCTTCGCATCTCTTCTTTAGCTAATGCCTTTTGCCTCTCTGCTTCCTCAATTGCTCTGCGCTTCTCTTCTTCTGCAAGTGCTTTTTGCTTCTCTGCTTCCTCAATTGCTCTACGCTTTTCTTCTTCTGCAAGTGCTTTTTGCTTCTCTGCTTCCTCAATTGCTTTGCGTCTTTCTTCTTCCGCAAGTGCTTTTTGCCTCTCTGCTTCCTCAATTGCTCTGAGCCTTTCTTCTTCTGCAAGTGCCTTTTGCCTCTCAGCTTCCTCAATTGCTCTTATTCTCTCTTCTTCCTCAAGCTGCTTTTGCCTCTCGACCTCAAGTGCTTTTTGCCTCTCAGCTTCCTCAGCTGCTCTTTGCCTCTCTTCTTCCTCGAGTATTTTCCGCCTCTCTGCTTCCTCGGCTGCCCTTTGTCTCTCTTCTTCCTCCTGTATTTTCCGTCTCTCTGCTTCCTCGGCTGCTCTCTGCCTCTCTTCTTCCTCTTGCTTTTTCCGCCTTGCAGCTTCCTCAATTTCTCTTAGCCTTTCTTCCTCTGCCATTGATGCCATCCTCTCGGCTTCCAATCGTGCTCTTTCCCTCTCTTCTTCCTCGAGCTTTTTCCTCCTCTCTTCTTCCAGACGTGCCTTTTCTTTTGCAATCTATTGTAAAATTAACAAAAAACATTCAAACATAGTCAAACTTCTATAAATAAAATTTAAGAAGGATTGTGGACAAAGGAGAGTGAATTAGCATGATTTATAATAAATTATACAATACCTCTCTAAGCCTTCCGAGTTCCCTTTTAGCAAGAACCCATCTTCGCAAACTCTGGGATGTAATAGTTGCTTTCTTAAGATGCTTGTGGGCCATATAGTTTCTGTGGCAACGCCATTTAGCCTATGCAGCAGAAAGATAAGCTTCTCAGCAAAATAAATAATAACTGGTAGTATTGAAAGACTAGTTATCTAAAAATAGATTGATATGAATGTTCTTTTAAACAAAAAAAAATGCAAGCATCTAGAAAAAGAAGAAATCAGCATTACCTGGATGTGAGTTGCTGCTCTGTTTCTCAGTTTGTCTACCAATGCCAAGTGGGCACTCAATGCACGAAGACCAGTCTGGATTGTGATTGTCTTAGATACAAGGTTTTTATAGGACTTTCTAAGGGTATAACGGCGCCAGTACTTTTGTATTTTGATCGATGCATCTAGCCGTCTCATACGCTCATGCAGATCACGAGCTAGTTTAGCTGTATACCAATGACATTTATGAGTTGGAAAAAGAATATTTCTTAGTATTGAGTCTAATGACTTTAAAAACAACACATCCAATGCATGAAAAAAGTTTTGCTTTCCATGTTTTAAAAAACCCAGTACAGGAACAATTGTCGGCATCTATGTGAAAAGAAGTATCAGTTGATATAAATGTTCAAGAAATGAGGTCTTACCTCTGCAAGCAGCTTGAACAACAGCACTAACTTCCCGTAGGTGGAGGAAGTTCTTGCGTTTGTAATAAGTCTTCCATTTTCTTTGTATTTTTGTTGCCGCACGTCCTAGCACCTCTGTTCTCCTGGCATCCAGCTCTGCCATTTGCCCTGCTCTCAGGAACACCTTTGTTTTCCCTATCTGCCAAGGCCAATGATGTGACGCATCTTAAGATCTATTCTTTGTGCTAGCATCAAAGTTTTGATATAATGTGTATTCACAAAAGGGGTTCTGAACCCAGATATACATACAACTTCTACAGAAACCAATATTTGGTCAAAACCCAAAAAGAGTAGAACTAATGGATCCCTATGACCAAAAAACATTATTTACCTGGTAACGTGTTAGTCCATACTTATCCAAAATTTTACGGCATGCTTCCTTCTCTTCACTAAAATCCAGAAATAACATAAATGCATTAAGTAGTTAGAATTTACCAATGTAAGAGATCAAGTCGAACCTTAAAGAAAATCTTGATACTTACATTCCGTCAATAAGACTAGGTCCAAGAACTGTGAAACGTTTAAGGAATTCAGCAAATGTCCTTCTTGTTGGAAACCCAAGACAACTAATTCTAATAGCTTCAAGGACACCCTGCACCAAAGGTTACATTTAGAATCAATGTTCCTTTGAATGAAGGAAATAATTGGAATATAAGTTATGGTAATTTGGTTATAAATTACTTACTCCACATTGCAGTTGTTGGAGAATGCTTGAATTTTGAAAAATCATAGGCTTGAGTACATTATTTGGCTTCACACATCTTACATAATGTGGCTCAGTTGCATTTAAAGTATCCATTAGCGAGTTCAGTTGCAACTGATATTTATCCAAATAATAAGAAATTATCAGATAAAATTTAAGCTCTAGGTAAAAGTTTCCAAAAAAAACAACATTTTATATTGAGAAGTTTGGAATAACTTGCATGAAATAGTAAAACAGGTGGGGATAAAGTGTGAGAGAATAATGGAAAATAACCTTGAAACGAGTACCAATGGAGTTAAATTTTGCAGATTTAGATGCTTCTGTAATAGGAAATAGATTGGACACGAAGGGGCATTGAGACTCATTGAGCAACTCGTTCTGTTCCGGGACCACATAATCTTTGTTCTTGTCTAAGAATTGTTCAGACTGATAGACCACCTGCATTTAATGTACATAAAACAATTCTGCTTATTTCAGTTTCAGATCACTATATTAAGCTCCAGATCCATGGAGGACTTGCAATTCATGAAGAAATTCTTACATCTCCAGCAAAGTGTGAAATTGTGAAGGCAGTGCGCGAAAGCTTTGGTTTGCTAAACCTTTTGTGTGTTTTGAATTTGTTGTACAAGTTAGAAGCAAATGTCTCGTGTGTTGCTCTGGGTAACATGCTGTTAAATACAAATAATAATGAAAAAGAAGAAATGAAAATCATTAGAAATTAATCTTAAAATTATCATATGCTAATACTCTTACATATATCACTTGTAAATACGGTCAAAATGTAGGGCTTACCAGGATTCATCAAGTAGTGCTAAGACTCCATTAGGTTTCTGAAAATAAAATAACAAGTATATTGTCACCACACATTAACAGTTCTTAAAACAAACAAAAATGAGATCCTTTCTCTGTGATAAGTAACAGAAGAGAATAAAATTGTAATTTATATGCTTCTTATGTTAAATCTTATCGAAACACTAGACATATTAGTTTAAAGTTCAAAGGGACTAGCCTCCTAAATTTGGCAGTCCATTTAATTTATTTACTTGCTTCTTGAAACCAGGCCAAGCCCTCAGCAAAAATTAATTAATTCAGAAGTTTCTTATGTACCTTCTCAATCAAGTCCAACACATCTTGGTTATCACTAAACTCGATGTAGCTCCAATCAATCTCTTCCTTGTTATACTCCTCTTGCTCCATTTTGAACACATGCTGTATTAAGTTGAAAACAACATATTTTTAAAAATCACATCCTTGAAAGCTACAAGAAACTTGAAATTTGCTCTGTTGGTCGCAAGGATTACCCTTTCATTCAAAATGGAAATAAAGTTCAATTATGAAATCCTAAGCAAGATAGTTAACCAAAAAGTAGGAAAAATAGTAACTTTTGCCTGCTGCTATTCATTGATGTGGATAGCAGCAAGTACTGAACATCTGGAGTAGACTGCTGTGAAGGGTTTATTAACTTTTGGACTCGAATGAATTTCATTTCTTTAAGGTATATGTAGATTACAGATCCAAAAGAGATACCTGGTTGAAGTGTTGTTGTAGCTTTTCATTGGTGAGATTAATACATAATTGCTCGAAACTATTTCATGAAAGAAGCAAACAAAAGGAAAGTATTAAATGTAAGCTATATACTATCTTTGAATCATTTCTGCTCCTTAAATTTCATATTTTAAAATTGAGAGCTTACCTATTAGTTTTGAAACTCTCAAACCCATAAATATCGAGTACACCTATCAGTATTTTTGAATTTGGATCCTGCCCAATTGATACATTGATTTTCCATACAAGCCTATATTTCAAATAAGTAATCAGTATAAACATCATTTGCCTTGCAAAATACAATATGTATTCTATAAAATAATTAATAATGGTAAAATTTTAATATATATATATATATATATGTGTATAGGAAAAAAGAAAGAGTACCAATCGAACAAACGGGAATAAATTGTCTTTGCTAAACCATCTCTACTAACTATAGCAGAGTTTGGGTCAAGCTCTTTGTCTATACTGCCTTCGCGAGTAACGATCCTTTTGTATATCATTGCCTTCTCTAATTTTCCCACATCAACCCTGTATGCAAACATCAAACTTATAAGTTTCATTCTTTAGAGCATTTGCATTTCTGATTAGAAAATTTGGTTCAACTCATTGTCGAGTTAGCTAAAATGACATACCAATCAATTAGTTACAAGACATGCTCCCCATGAATGTAAATCCATATGTATATTATTAAGTAAAATTTTAGAAGGTATTTCTTTTTGAGTAAATGAGCAATAAGTACCTCAGTAGTTCAGCTGCGGTATTCAGATGGAATCTTGATTGATCATCCTTAATCTGAGATGAATCAGGCTCTTTTCCTTTCGAAAAGTCAACATTTCCAAGATGAAGTATAGCTGCCACAATCCGAAATATACCATCCTGATGATATAAGTTTAAAAATAATTAATAGGAACAAGTACTAGTTTCTGAACAACATCTTATAGGTTCGCCACCTAGTTATAGTTTCTATTTTTCCTGCAAATTTGTGTTCATATAACCATAGATTTAGTGTGCATTTATTCGAGACATAATTTTAGTTTTTTTTAAGAAAAAAAAGAAAGTCCATTGCTAATAAAATTAACCTGTTCTTCTTCATTCATACCAACAACATCCATAGCACTTCTCATGTCCAAATATTCTTGGAGGTCATCGATGCGATCCACTTTGAAGCAATCTGACTGGTTCAAGTAATGAAATTGCTGTGGATCCCCCACTTTGAACCTCTCTCTATGCTGGATGGTGCATACATTTCATCACATTAATCAATGGGCATTATAAAAATACTTAACATCCTAGAATAGACTGTAAGCTTTTGGACCATGAAATGCTCAACGCAGATCCAACAAGGACGCGTCTATTAATTTCTTCCAGTAATTTATCCACATTTATTTTAATTATCCTGGTTTAAAAAAAATCTGATCTAATGAGCCCTGAATAAAAAAATGGTCCATGTAATTAGGAAAATCATAACATTAAAAATCATTTGATTCATTGGTATACATTTACTGTTCCCTTTTCATTGAAGATATAATGGCCAGAAATGGCCTTCAAATTTGATGATTTTCATATGCAACTACATGGATGGCATTATTAGTAAGACATTTTTGACAAAGCTTCGAGAAAAAACATTGTTCGATCCTAATACAAAACTATAACGCAATAACTTTGAGATAGTTTGCCATGTGGAAATTCAATAAATTTGAAATGACATGGATAACTTCTATAAGAACAAAGAATGGAAGGTCGAGGCAACAATTTATTAGTTCATACCTCAGGTGGTGAAGCACAAAGGAAATAGAATATATGATAGCTCCTCTCAGGAGAACCAATTTGGCAAACACGAGATTTTTCAAGCAAGTAGGTTCTGACGGCAGCACCAGAAATCTTTCCCCTGTCATTGAACTGGATCTCTACAAACTTACCAAAACGACTGCACCATCACAAAAATAATAGAAGATAATAACTACCAAATGAAGTGCAAATTTTACCATAACAGTGTCTCTAACTTGATGAAATAAAAAGTAATATATCAAAAAATTACCTTGAGTTATTGTTCCTAACTGTTTTTGAATTTCCAAAAGCTTCAAGAATAGGATTAGACTCCAAAACTTTCTGTTCAACAGTTCTCTCTCCCGAACCAGATGTTCCACCAATAAAGGCAAGATATCTCATAAGTAACTTTGTGGCCTCTGTTTTACCAGCACCACTTTCACCACTAACCAAAACAGAGTTGTTTTTCTGTTCATTTATCATAGCCCTGAATATTCATCAGAAAACACAGATTCAAAAATCAGGCTCTTGTTACAAATTTGAGTCGAAATTCTGTCAAGAAACATTGATTCACGATGTCAAATTTTCCTTTTCAAGTAAATGTCCAAGAAAATGGACTATAATTTTTTAGGATCATATGTCACAGTAAAAGTCAAGTACACAATGAGATTGACAAAGAAAGCAAGATAAGTTACCTATAGGCAACATCTCCAATAGCAAAAATATGGGGAGCAATCTCATTTATATTTTTTCCTTTGTGTTTTTTCATCAAGTCTTCACCAATTAGATGTGGCATCCTTTGGAAAGGGTTTACAGCAATCAAGATGTTTCCGACATATGTCTGAGAATAAAAAATAATGAAATTGTTTCGGTCAAGGATTACCATACTAAATGCTCAGTGACAATATCAGTCAGGAAAAAAGGAGAACCAATTGCAGTATTCTGAGCACCAAGCAAGAACAAATAAACAAAAAGAAATAAGGGGAAAATAAATATGGCTTTCGGCTCATGTGCAGGTATGGTATAATTCCTGATATTCATGATGCCTTTCAGTACCTAACCAGAGTGTACCAATAGATGCTTGGAGGAAGTTTAAGGGGTTATATGATCAGAGCTCAGCATTTGGTTATGAATTAACAAATTTACCCTTCATAATACCTCAATTAACGATCAAGCATCCAACTGCATGCTAGTAACAGTTCGGATGTATAAATAAAGTTATCAGTTCATTTGGACTCACATAAATGTCATTTCTGAAATATCTGAGAGCCACATTTTGCAAAACACCAGGTTCATGCAAGTATGAGAGCCTCGTCATGTCCTCTATCCCTTCCTCTGGAAGCTCTGTATCTTTCATTTCAAGACTGTCCACTTTTACTGTAATCTGAAAAATAATAAAAAAATGACGATGGAATATATGTCGTAAAGTCATACAAAAATTGACATGAAGTGAAAAAATGACTATTCCAAGATTAGAAAAGTAACCGAGTTAGATGTGTAAATGGTATTTTCCAATAGTGTCTGCTTAGTTTAGCATAAAGTGCGCAGCATGAAATAGGGAGTACAAAATCCACAAATTAAAGTAATAATCTCAAGTGCATTAATGATCATCAAAATGGGAGAGGCCAAATTGAATTTATTTCTTATAAGCATATAGACCAAGTTCTGCTAAGGTCCGAGTACCTTACACAACTTCAATGCATAATATAGGTCAAGGCTCAAGTAACACCCAAAATCTTTCAAACAATCTCAAAATCCTCCATATATAGAATACTACATACCCACTTGGGCGCTCTGCTCTGTCTCTTATGAGAGAAACAGTAAGTGGTTCTTTAAGGCCTTTCGGCATCCTTGAAGAACACAAGTTGGAAACACCGATAAATAAATTTCGAGTTTGGTTATGTACGATATCTCTGATTTCCTGGGGTACAGATGATAAAATAAAGAAATAAAAAAATAAATAAACATACTGTTTTTCCATTGGTCAAAACAACAGTGGCATCCTCTCCTTTGATCTGAGAGACTTCTCCATCTATCCAAACCAAATCAGGGTCGTCTGAGGGAGCCCATACATGCGACCCCACGGCAATTTTTGGGCCCGACTAGCAAAACAAAAATGAATAATAACAATTATTCTCCAATTTTAATAATGTATCACATAAAAAGGCACCAAAACAAGACTAGGCACCAATTTTAATAATGTCAAATTTGGTATTGTAGATCATACTACATGACATGCAAATCAAAGAAATGCTACCCAACTAAATTAAGTTGAATTAAATTATAATAACCATGTTATCATATTTCAATTTCATTCACTTTTTTGTTCTTACCAAGCATCTAGCTAGATTTCTAAAGTCAACCATTGATAATTCAGAAAACCATTAGGGTGCACTTATATGCAATACAAAGAAACAAGGGATATTTACAGTTGTTCCAATATGAGAGAAAACAAATTATTCTGGTATTCATCATTCTCTGACAATTGATGTAGAAGGTGCCATTAGAGGTATTAATTCTAAGTAACATAGCTGTCAGGATGCCCCATTTACTCACAGAAAAGAATCAATTTATTGTAATATTGTGCATGAGCTCAAACCAACAAAACCAAAAACTAAAAAGAAATAAATTAATTAATAAACAAGTTGCTGATAAGTACCATTTCTACCCGCCGGAGAACAAAACTGGAAAAGAAAACAGAGTCTCTCAATTCCTTCTCAGTTGTATGGGGAACCAAAAGGTAAGAAGCTTTTTCTTTGTTCGATCGAATTGAAGTAGAGAACAAACTATAAGCTTAATTTGAGATTGTTGTATAACACAGTTTGAGAGAAAGATAGAGGGAGGCAAAGAGAGAGCAAAGGTCGCCTCTTTCTCTCTCCCTTGGTTTGAGTTGAATCTTTTTCGATCGACTTTGGTTTCTAAGAGGTGTTCGTGCTTTGCACTTCATTCACAGAGGTTATATATGTCCCTCCATTCTTTCTAGAACCGGAGCATTCCATTTCCCAATGAATGAAGACCCTTTTTTCTATTAAAAAAGGAAAAGAAAAGAAATTTCATCTTCGGAGACAACTATTACTTATGAATTGAAATCTGCTGAAATCCATCATTCGTGAACAGTGTTTCTGAAATTTCTGAAATTTCGAATCTAGCCATCCAACTTTTTCTATGCACACATCTCAAAACAGTTAATTTTTTTGTGCACGCATCTAAAAACAGCTTGACTGCTGGATTGAGAAAAACAGAGATTTCAGGAACACTGTTCACGAATGAGAATTTCAGCAGATTCGTTTCCATTACTTATACAGTTGTAACGGAGAATTTTTTGTAATAAAATGTTGATAGTGTTATTTTCATAAAGAATGTTAATTATGTTCAAAAATACATATGGTGTGGTTATTATTTTATTTTATTTTACAAGCAATCACTAGTATATATGTAATAGAAATGACTCTAGAACTAGAGGTGCAAATTTTATAGGTTTGTTGTACATTAGTAAATGAAAAGGTTAATTTTTATAGTTAAATTTTAGAAGAGGGTTCAAATGTTTTGTCATGTCTGTATTGTATTTTTTATCTTTGTTTTAAAATTTGAACAGTTAATATGAATTGCTCAACATAATTGTTATATTAAAATATACTTGGAGATCAAATTTTATATTTTTTTATGAAAATTTTTGACTATTTTTTAGATAGGTATAAAAACACTGATTTTGGACCATCCAGAAACAATAATTTTGTACTTATCTAAATTTTTTTTAAAAAATATAAAATTTGATCTACAAGTATATTTTAATATGAAGATCATATTGAGTGATTGGAATTGACTGTTTGAAATTTGAAAAAAGAGATAAAAAAATGTGAGCCATGACGAGATATGAAAGACATAAGCCATTTAGACCCTCTTCTAAATTTTCATATCATTAGCAGTTCATGTATTATGTTTGTTTAAAATTTATTAAAAGTAACAATGTCTTATATAAAAACATTAAGGAACTTTTAAATGGACATCTCCAGTTAATTTCAACTGGAGAGGTGTCAACTGTGCTGGAACTCGTATTGGTCAATGTAGCGGGATCTCGAAAATCGTTTCAAAAACCAAATCGACAGAAAACACACAGAATTTGACAGGCATTGATGCAAAATTCCAAATCAATTTTCAAGTCATTTGAGATCTCTCCACGATTTGATTGACGGTTGAGATCCATTTTTTATTTCGCTGATTTGTTTCCAACATATTTTTAAAATGTAGAAAATATTATCGAAGAATGTTTTGGTAGCCTAACACTTTCCATTGCTTATTAAAAAGAAATGTATTGGTTACACCTGTCGAGCCGACATTTTTATTAATATCCAAAGTTTAATAGAAATTAATTAATATACCCATATCTGCTAGGAAGTTATAAAAATACTAGTACCGGTCATTTTCTGGCCGTACCCAATTTAATTCAGTACCGACCGGAAAACCCAAATTTTATTTATTTATTTTTTATTTTTTTAAGGATGGGCATAGCATAGTTGGCTAGAAGAAAAAGTCGTAGAAAACTCGGATTGAAGTTTGCACTCGGTTTGGTTAAGATCAAACAAATGTATTTGGTTGGATGCGTGTGTTATATTTTTGCATGTAACGGTGCATCATCGATGTTTTTTTGCAAAAACATCAAAACATCGATGTTATATTAGTCGAATAGTGCTAAAAAAACATTGGTGTGTCGCTAATGTTTTACTAGACTTAGCATTGGCAATTAAGCAGAGTATTGCTAAAAAAACATCGGTGCGTCGCTGATGTTTTTGCAATAAAACATCGATGCACTTCTGCTGTCGTTATGCCATGCATAAAGCATCAATACTCAATTTTAGAATGCTAGTTATTATCAAATTAAATTCATTAGCCGCATGAGAACACTAAACTTTAGTGTCATACGACACTGTAAATATATTGGTACTTCAATTCGAGTTTCCTACGACTTTTTTCTTCTAGCCAACTATGCTATGACCATCTTTAAAAAATAAAAATAAAAAATAAATGCCAGCCAGAAAATGGCCGGTACTGTTGCCAAAAATTTTTTTTGAGTACCGGCCATTTTCCGTCCAGTACTGAATTAAATTGGATACCGGCCAAAAAATAGCCGGTACCGGTATTTTTATAACTTCCCAGATATGGGTATATTAATTAAATTCTATTAAACTTTGGATATTATTGAAAATGTCGGCCTGTAGAGAGCCGCATTGCCGCAGCGCACAAAGTACTATGGCATTTTTAAAATAGAGAACATTCTTAATCACAGCCAAAAATAATAAATATATTTAATTATATTGTATCCGTTGGATTCAGTTTTTCTCTTTATTTTTTAATCATAAGATGATTCTTGTATCATATCTCTCTCCTCATTTAAAAAACATGATTTTGATGTGTTTTAAGGTGTAATAAAAAGGTGTGCGATTAATTATTTAATTTACATTTCATATATTTTTAATGTTTAAAAAAAATATTTATTTTTATTCAAAATTCTTTTTTAAAGTAAAGTTGGAGAAACAATTCTAATACGAACAATATTAAAAGAAATTTTCAAGATTCTATATTGTAATTCAAGTTTAGTAAAAATAATTAAGCCCCACTTTTAAACTAACCAAATCCAAGGCATACCATATGGAAGCAAGAATCTTAGGGGTGCAAACGGGTCGGATAAGGATCGGATAGTGGGAACTGGTAACCGTATCCGCTTTTATTTTTCGGATACGGATACAGATACAGATCAGATATTAAATGGATACGGATAGGATATCCGCCTTTTATAATAGTGAATTATATAACTTTTTTCATAATATATATTAAACTATATGATATATTTTTACTATTCGGATACGGATAATTAAAATTTAAAACCATATCCGTATCCGTATCCGCATGGATATTCGGATATCGAATATCTGTATCTAATTTTCAGATATGGATCTGAATACGGTCGGATAATATCTGACCCGTTTGCACCCCTAAGCAAGATAGTCATAGTTCAAATCTAAACTAACCAAGACTTAATTTTTTTTTTTTAAGTAGTAGCCAAAACCTACTAATATTTCTTTATTAAAGAAAGAGTATATCAAGCTTTAAATGACAAACGGAAATAATTGTCCCTTTTCATTTTTCTTTATTTAAATTACATGTCGTGCCGTACTCGTATTGTAATTAAGTCAAATTTTCACGTGTGTGCCGTGACCAAAATTATAAAAATGATCACGATAGGTTAGTCACGTTGTGATCAAACGTGTAGTCTTTTTTAGCTACATTTAACTATTATTTTATTTTACGTTAGTTTAATTAAGAAAAACCAGGAAAAAAATCAAAAATAACGAAAAGTTATAAATAATCATAAATTACAGAAAAATGTTGTAAACAAAATTACGTATAAAAATAAATATATTGTTCGGAATTTAAATTGTTATTTTTAATAAATAATGACATAAATTTTATGTTATTTTGATCACGTGTAATTACCCTTAGTCATGTTTTGTGGCGGAACTATATGTTTTTAGAGATGCTAAGCTACCCCTATAAATAAAAAATTAGCACTTTAATCCCCGGGAGGTTTGCTTTTGTGGGACAACGACTCATGTCCATGTCAAATAAGCAACTAAAAAAAAAAAAAAATTATTTCCGTGGTTTTATCCTTCTACGGTTCTACCGCGTTGAAAGATTATACATATATTTTATTTTTCTCAAAATTCAATATGAGGTTTCGCGATGCCCAAGAGAAAAAGACAGGCATGATAAAAATAAAAAATAAAAAATAAAAAGGAACTGTTCAAGTATTTCTTCGTTTCTTCATTTACCTGTTCTAAATTTTCTTCTCTTTCACTTCCTATTTGGTTGTTTTGTTTTGACTCTATTTTTTCTAATAAATTAAATATGACATAAAATTAAGCAGGAATTCAATAACTTGCTCTTATTAATATACAACATTAAATATAAATTATTAATTATTCCCAGCTTGGGGGGTTTTTTAAAAATGCTAAAACTAGTCAATTTTTGGCCAGTTGGAATTAAAATTAGGACCGACTAAAAAATGGCCGGTCAGGTATTTTATTTTTTTGAAATAATTGATAGATTAACATTTTGATATATAATTAGCATAAATTAGTTTATTTTAGTATAATTTAATTTTTGTTAGTTTATTTTAATTTATTTTTAGTATAATTTAGCATAATTAGCATAATTTAGTTTATTTTAGTTTAATTTAACATAATTTAGTTTATTTTAATATAATTTAGCACAAAGAAATCTAAAGAAATATAAATACTACCATAAAAATACCAAAAAGTAGCAAATATAAAAAAACACGGACATAATCTAATTCATACATAAAATACCAAACATAGTATACCAAATATAAATAATACAAAACAATCTAACTAAAACTACCATAAAAAACTATGGTCAGCGGCGACGACCACCAGAGAGGCATTGCGATGCTGGCACCCCTGTTAGCTTTGTCGGGTAGTCCCTCCCATACTCCCTGATCAGGTGTAACGACATCAGCCTCGATCTCTCTTCTCATCCGATATGCGATATCTCAGACATTCTCATCCTCACCCCTAGTGACTGGCAGGGGTGTAGAGAAGATGGACTCTGCCAACTCAGTCGCATAGTCAGGCTGAGTTTGTGACCCGCTACCACTGGTCTCTCTATCGTGTAGCCTCTCTGTAGCATATCGTCATCGTCTCGGTGACTGAATGGGTGACATGCTATCTAAATCATCTAGATTGAAAGATAGCCCCTCATCTTTCATAGGCTCAAACTCTGGAGCCTCCTGCTGCGCTGGCGGTGGCGGCATGTATTGCGGACCCTACAAACATATAAATAATCTAATTTTTCTTCGAATCTAAATTTGTACTAACTTGACAGATAAAAAAATATGACATACGGAGGTAATACTGGACGTCCCTGCTCGTCATAGTAGGTATGCCAACCAGTCATGGACAATATCCAACGATGGTAGTCTCACTGTGGTTGCGCTCGGGGGAGATGGCATCTGAGAACCTCTATGGACGGCTCATCATGCTCGTATGGATCTACCGCCCGCCAGTCGATATTCTCTCCAGCGTCTCGCAATATATTGATGATTTGCTTCTCATGCCCGGAATCCTCAACGAGTACATCATGCTCCTTCATTTTCATGCACCCAATAGCTCACAAACTCCTTATTCCCAACATCTGGATGTCATGCGCGACACATTTGAGCGCTACTAATAGCTGCCAAAAAAATAATTCATTAGGTTAGATTTTTTATAAACCAATCAGTTAATAAAAAACATGTGGTTTTATGTACATTACCGCGCGAGTCCAACGACGACCGTTGGGGGTGTAATCCTCTGGTCATCCTCTATCCGATCGTGAAGGTAGGCATCGTAGTCGCCCTGTAAATAAACTGATGCTATGCAACCCGCAAGAACCAAGACTAATATCTAATTAATGTGGACTTGTAGAAGCATTTGCATCCCAAAAATAAGTAAGAGATATACATACAAATATTTGAAGTTCAAATCCTTCTTTTTTTCAGTTTTAAGTTATTATAGCATGCAAAATTCTTATTTATGCAAAATGCATCTAATATGGTTTCACTGAGAAATGATATTTTTTTTCTCTTGTTTTTGGAAGATGTAAACTCGAAATATATAATTTGTTTTGCTCTGACAATTAAAATTCATCTGACGGTTTCACCAAAAAAAATTCATCTGACGATTAAATTGAAGATAAACTAAAAAAGTCTATCAAAGTATATATAAAATTGAACTAAAAGGTGTATCAAATTAAGTTGGTTAACGAATTGTCATCTGTAAAAGGTTCTTTTGAAATTCAGTGTCCGTAACGAAGAAAAACTTTGATCTTCATCTCGTACTTCACAAAAAAAAAATATGAAATAAAAAAATTGAAATTATTCCGTTCCTTCCAAAAGTATTTTTTATTTTTCCTTTCTTCTTTTGGTGCGCACAGGGGAAGAAGTGGAATTCACATCCTCTCCGGTACCGTAATAGAGAATCTTTACAATTACTGGATATGGACTATTATTTTTAACTTGGCACGAATCGCAAAGCCCAATAATACTGCCCCTGTGCTAGTCCGAATCTCAAGCGGCTAAAAGTTAATCTCAAATTGTAAAGTGAAGGTAATATTTTACAGTAATAGAGAGAATACTTGTTCGAAGAAGTGGCCCTCCTAAATTATCTTTGACCACTTACACTTTGTTTGGATGGAGAGTAGAGTAAGGAAAGGGAGGTGAAGAATAGAAGGGAATGAAATGGAATAGAAAAGAAGATTAACATATTAACCTGTTCGTGTTTGGATGATTAATGAGAGAAAATAAATTTAACTTTTATTTCTGTCTTATTTCTTATTTGGTTAATTAAAATTTAGAACCTTATTGAGAAATTCGGTGAGTGTTGTAGGTTTGTAAATAAGAAATTTAGATGAAAATATATAGTTAAGTATAGGGTTGGGTATTTTTGCTATCATTCTTTTCTAAAATATTTGTAACAAAATTTATTTCCATCCGTAGCACCTCAATTCGGAAAGGACAATCAATTCTATTAATTATTGTATTGCACAAATAACTTTTACCTCATTACCTTTCCATCAAATACGTTTATCAACCAACCACGCATTCAAAAAAAAATTTCTTTCCTTTCAAATCCTTCCTCTACTCTCCAGCCAAACAAGATTGTTAATGCAACAATAGTCTTCTCTTTAATGTAACCCCCACCACTACATATCGGTATAGGTGAGCTTCACATGTAGGCTTTTTCCACCTGCCTAAAAAATGTGATCTGATATGTAAATAATTAATAAAAGAAAATATGGATTTGCATTCTAAAATCCATATTCAGGACGCACCTGGTGAAATAATCATTACAAAAACTTCAACAGACCAATTGACCAACTAGGATTGGTTTCATCTTTTAGAATATCTGCAATTGCAAAAAAACTGAATGTTTTCATCTCTGCAATGTTCATTTCGCTGAGGTGAAAAAATGTAGTCTCTAACAACACTTAGGTGATAGGGAGGTCCTTAAAACTAACAAGTCAACAACAACTAAGTAAGTGCACAAGTAAACGTAAATAGATGAAGTAAGAGAAATTTGATACGCAAAATGATAACGGAGTTCGCGTAATACTTACGTCTCGGAGATCAGAGCAACCTCGTCGGTGCTCTTTTCTATTACTCAAAAGGAAAGAATATAACTCGTGACATGTAGCCCAAACAAAAGGTGAAAAGTCACGGTCTAACCGTGTACAGATGAGCCTAGACGCTCGAGTTGGAGAGTCCCAACAGACGGAGATCGCCACACAACTATGTTTATGGTGAGCGAAGACGCTCGAGCCGGTGAGCCCTTAATGCCCTACAAGCGAGAAAACATACGCCATGGGAGCACTAAGTAGATCTCCACACTATGGATGAGAAGGTTCTAGAACTAAATTCTAGACACTAAACTATATTAAAAGAAGATTAGTCGAGTGCATGGATTAAGATAGGTGAGAGGATATTGAAGTTTAAGCTTACTCAACAATGGAAGCTTTCAAGAATGCCACAATAAATATTTTTTGAATGTGAGAAGGCGGCTAGCTTGGTCAAATCTGAAGTGGGGTAACTCATTTTATAGTGGGGCTCCAGATTTGCCAGATCCGTTCCGGACGGAAGTAATCCATTCTAACGGATTATACAAATATTGAAATTAGGGTTCTGCAATATTAAATTCATATTAACCAAAGGTTTAAATAGCGTTTATCGCGTCTAGCGAACGACCTAAAAAACTACACTATTGCCATATAGCGCCGCTATAGCACCATAGCTTTTTATGGTCCGAAAACGCTATAGCGCGCTATTTAAAACCCTGATATTAACCGTTATGAACGTATATGTCCGTTCAGGACGGTTAGTACAATCTATCCACAATTTTCTTGATAAGTGTTCCAACGGATCACAACTGTTCTGGACGAAACTAATTTGGAACTCTCTGTGAATTTTTGTTTTAATCTGTTACATATGGTATGTTCCGTTTAGAACGGTTGCTCCACAGAAATCAACAATCTCAAATTTACTTTACTTTTCTATTTGATTATTAGAAATTTATATCTTCGTAAAGTCTTGTTGATTACTTCGGTTCTTCAATTTGATCTTGCAATTAAAATCTTCATGAACCTTTCTTTGATTCTTCAAATTATCTTGTAATTATAATCATCATGAACCTACAAACTCACTCAATCATGAAATTGTTAAATTCAACTAATATATGTTTTGCAAATTATGTCAAACAAATAATTAAAAGATTGCATACAACTAACAAAAAAAGAATTAATTTTCATATTAGCAAAGAACAATCTTTATGATCGTAGAGATGAAGTTTATTTTTAGACAAATTGTTAATTTTATAAGTGATTCACATTCTTATCCGAAATTTTTTATTATTTTAAAGAAAAAAAAGCCATAAATTACAATTTTGTGGGAATTCCATTTTT
>JAJGRW010000499.1:251110-328338 GCA_025461045.1 Carex parvula | reverse complement strand
TCTATCAAATTTGGTTATTATAGGATCCCAAAATATTTGTGAAAATTGATTAAAAACAATAGGTGAACATAACGCACTGCAAGCGCATATAAGTAGAATTAAATAATAATATTTTGTTATATTTGCTTATATATATATACTATGTAGAATCTGGCTAATATGCTACGCATATATAAGGCCCCTCCGTGCTACGGCTCACTTTTTGCGTTTTCAAATCCTAACGGTCGATCCGAACCGTTCAACATGATCTCCATATGAAGATTCTTGCAAACCAAATTTTACATTTTTAAGAATTTTTTTTACTATTTATTAAGCCCTTGAAATCGCTGATCCAATGGCCAGAAAAGTTTACTGTTTGTACAAATTAGTGTTTTTTCAAAGTGACTTAATAGTAAAAAATTCTAAAAAATGTAAATTTGGTTTGCAAGTACCTATTGATGGAGATCATGTTGAATGGTTCGGATCGACCGTTAGGATTTTGAAAACTCACAAGTAAGCCGTAGCACGAGGGCCCTTATATATCGTAGCACCGTAGCACTGTCCATGTATCTGTTTTATTTGACATGTATTGAATGTATACGTTATATTTAGCAACAATGAATTAATTCGCATGCGAAAGGTACAGAGTAGCTTTTAGTTTTTGGTAAATTAGTAATGCATTCTCGTGGAGGTTGATGCATAATATATATTTGATGTATATTGGCTTTAGTCCGAAATATTTATTCACTCGCTAAACGAATACACGTTGAGCTTGTACATTCTGGTGAATTTATTTTACGCAAAACTAACCAGAAAATGTGTTGGATACAACGTTGAGCATATATGTAATATAATTATGAATTGTAATTGTCATGTATGATTAATTTAATTAAGTGATATAATATGGAATTAAGATATTTGATAATGGATATATTTAATAAGATATGTTCCATAAATATTGGAACAATTTGGACAAGATCAATTGTAGTGGACTGATTCTGAATTTGCAAGTAAGAAGAACGTTGTCAAGAGGTTTGTGCGGACCACAACGATCTAGACGCGGTCGCACACGGATTTGATGCAACTGCAGGGATTTTGATGTGGTCGCACAAAATACATTTTTTAATTGGCATATAACCAAGTTTGTGTGGGTTGCACAGATTTTGATGCGTCTGCACAAACACTGTTAATTTAGGGAAGTCATTATTCGGGGAAGGTGGTTCTGTCGATGCATCTCTGGCCGTTTGTGTGGCCGCACGCGCAGTGCCAATTGTTACCCTATATAAGGATGGGTCCCAAAGAACAAATACAATATACAACTCAGTTGTTCTGAACAATCGTTTTTTAGACAGAATCTGAGGTCTTCTCTTTTTCTTCCACCATCAAATATTATAGGAGAAATTCATTAGAATTGGAAAGGATTTCTCAAAGGCATGTTTTGTTGTTTTGGAAGATTTAATTCACGATTATACGACGTACCGGCGAGAAGGGCTTCTTGCCATTGAAGACTTGTCTCGTACACACGGAGACGGCTCTTCGCACTTGAGGATTTCATGGCAAACGTTATGGAATCAGGTATGTATTCCGCACTTATGATTATGTTTATGAGGCATTAGCATAGAAGGTTCCTAGATTAAAGTGGAGAATATAAGTATGTGATTTCTAGATGATATAATTGTTTAATCTCTAAATAGACGTAATTGTTTGACATTTAAGATTTCAACAAAATAACAGAAAATATATTACGCAGTTATATATGAAATCATTTTGCAGAACATTTGCAAATATTTATTGATGTTATTACAAATAGATCATTGTAATTTACAATGTGCTCTAAACAATATCCAGCCATATCTAGCTAACTGCGTAATTAATATTTTGGTATCTTCTTTATTTTCCGTAACAATACATTAGCATATCTTATATTTCGAGTGTATCTGTTCATTTCTTGAATTGTAATAATTGGAATGAAGTCTCTAATAATTAAAATATAAAATGTATCTTATTTTGCGCAAACAATTCACGAGCGTGTAGATGGTAATGGTTAGAATAATCTGTAAATTTTGGTGATTGTAGGACTTGAATGAAGTCTCCATTAATTAAATATTAATAATATAATATGTACATGTTGTGAGCGAATTCCGACATTTGTACCTCCTAATATATATGATAGAGTGAGGCTATGTGCTATGCATAGCATGGGTCCGTGCTACGGCAAAAAATTTGACTTTTAAAAGCCGAATCCACCGTTCAATGTGATACCATATGATATGTACTTGCAAACTAATTTTATATTTTTTCGAATTTTTTTACTATTTTTTTAGATAGGTAGAATTGATGGTCCAAAATTTCAGAAAACACTGATTTTTCTCCTATCTAAAAAATAGTAAAAAATTCGAAAAATAATAATTAGTTTGCAAGTACATATTCATATGGTTATCACATTGAACGGTTGGATCGACCATTAGAATTTTAAAAAGTCAATTTTTGGCCGTAGCACGGACTCCATCCGTGCTATGCATAGCACCATAGCTCACTCTATATTAGATTGTTTTTATTTTTTTTCAAAATAATTCATGATGCAAAAAGTTATAATATAAAGTTTGTTTTTCATTCATTTCACCATCCAATCAACTTTGTAATCTGAAAAACAATAAGAATCATTTTTTTGTTTACCATCCAATCACTTTGTAATCTGAAATTAGTTTGCATTTTTTTTTTTTTTAGAAGTAGTATGTATAAGCATTTTTTTTTCTAGACAGGTTCATTTTTCAAATCTGATCAATATATCATTTCTCGAACATCTGAGTTTTCTGTTTTTTGTTTTTCTATAACTTTTTTGTGAATCGTGCAATAAGAAACTGTTTTGAAAGCTTCACTACATGAGCTACACAGAACTCGCCTTATAGCTCTACTCTCTGATTTTTAGAGTTTCTAATATATAGTGCAATTTCTAATCTAATTTTACAGATAGAGGTTTTTATTTAGAACTATACAAGAAATTAATAAGAACTGTTATAAACTCCACACTGGTCAATTATTGGCTCAAATTATTTTTTTTTAATTTATTGCTGAATTGTTTAATAAAATTCTAAAATTAATTTGAAGAATGTGAAAATTTAGAACTTTAGAGATTTTAATTTATAAAAAGTAGTTAACAATTATTTAGAAACTCATTTGAGTTGCTGAAATGGAGATGCTCTTAGTGTTAAAAATCAAGAGGCGCCAACACAACGAATTCACATCCAGTGCAATACCTGGTGCAATGAGTAGATTCGGACCGTTCTTTTAACCTGGCTTGAATCTCAAACATCCTATGTCTTCTATAATACCGCATTGAGTTTGGCCTAGCTGGAATTAATCTAGACCGTCTGTGTTTCATTGTACCTCTCCAATACCTGAGGGGACACCACACTCCAATACAACTCCAGTATGCGGGTTCACATTTTTGAGTATGTATTGTCACAGGTACTGCATAAGTGAGCCTCACAATTTGTGGTCAAAATTTACTCTTAGGATCAAACTCAATTTAGTGCCTATTTAGAAATATGGAGTCCGCCTTAAGATTTATGCTAGGTTAAACAAACGGTCATAATTTAGTAATTAGAAGTGCAATAGGGGGTGATCCGAATTCCATTTTGTTTTGGGTTGATTACTTGATTTTCTGTTACTTTCCTTTGATCGGAAAGAAAAACAGATGAGTTTTATCCGCTACAAAATCTTATTCAGCCCTTGCACTGATCGCCATAGGTCTTATCCTGCAGAAAATTCTGAAGAAAAGAAAACTGAAACACTAAAGCAATTCAATGATAAATCAAAATAAATAGTCTGATGAAATGTATGGGACTCTTTAATATTCGTGCGTATTTTAATCGGACGGTCCTGATCAGAATAGATATTTCTGTTACCTTTAGATGATATGAATTCGCCGACCCTAACCGCGTATCCTTCGTAAAGGACCCACTGTGGGTCCCATTTCACAGGTAACACGTGAAAAGTTAGAAAGGCCCGCCTAAATCAAGTATTCGCCACCACTTGAGAGTAGGTCCGATGGGCATCGGACCTATTCTGGTTAGATGAGTTTAATCACCGTCGATTTGATTTAAGATTCATGTGGAAGCTTTAAAATTCGTGTAAGTTTTTTCATATTCGTGCACAAAATCTTTGACTAGATTGAACGGTCATCGTGCTCGTTGAACCTAAAAGTAGGTCCGATGGGCATCGGACCTACTCTGTTCTCGCCACCACTTGGGCTAAAGTTTGTCTCCTGCCCCACTTCATTTAATTCAAATTCAAGACATTCACGCCTCCCATCCCCTCCCATATTATTTACCTAAAAAGGAGAAAAGAAATAATTGAATTTTGGTTGGCCCCACTCATTCAAAATTCAAATTCAAATTCAGAACTCTTACGCGGTCACGCCTTCCTATTGTTTTAGCGCATGCGGAAAAAACAATATGGATTTAATCTGCTGTTACAAATAATCTAGTGCAGTGTGTGTTATGAATTACTAATGGGTGGATTCCACATGCACAAAATAAAACTGTTCATAATAAATTTTTGGAACTCGTTAATAATTAATAGTGACCATAGGAACATGGTACGCGAATAATTTGTGTATAATTTATTTTTTTAACGTCGCAAAAAAAAGTTTTATATGTTTTTTATTCACAAATAAAACGCAAATTACGAATTATTCGCAAATAAAATGTGGAAAAATGCGAAAAAAATTTAATTTTGGGTTTTTTTTTTTTGCTTCATTGTGGTACCTAAATCATTTCTAAATTATACCGAATTATTCTCGGATTACGAATTTTTGATCATTGCAAACTGAACCCAAACTATTCATTTGTCACTATGATAGCGACTTTGTAACACAATTATAAACATAGAACAATTTCGAAAATTTGTAACAGAGAACCCAAAACTATTGAATGAGATATTGAGCTTCCCTAGCTATCTTAGGAGTTGTTCTGGAGGTACGAAACGTAGAATTTGTGTGAAATTTTGATAAATACTGACCAAACATAATAAAATTAAATATATAACTGAAGAAAAAAAAATTAGGCATGATATTTGAACTCTGATTAAAGTCTCCGCACCATAACTACTAAACTGTCTGAAAAAAATCGTAAAAACTCTAGTATTAATTTTTTTTTCTAAAGTATTAATATTATGCACGAAAGTATTTATACCTTTGAGATAAACCATTTTTACATAAATAATGGTCTCTCCAAACAAATTCTCCAAACGTCCCCGCATTATCCCCGCACCATAACTACGATAACTGTCTGGGGGCCGCAAAAACTCCAGTGCTGATTTTTTTCTAAAGTATTAATACCTATGCACGAAAATATTTATACATATGCACGGAAGTATTCATACCTATGAGATGAACATTTTTACGTAATAATTGTTTTCCCAACCAAATCTCCCAAACGTCTCCGCACCATAAATATCTGTGGGGGACCACTCAAACTAAATTGGGGGAGACCATACACGTTTCTAAAAATATTAATATTGCCATAACTATTTGGGGAGATCGCAAAACTTGATATTTTTTTTACATATGGCGCTGAATGACGTCTAAAAGTATAATATCAAGTATTGCAAATATTTATCCCTATGCACTGAAGTATTTATATGTATATATATTGGTCCAAAGTTTAATATTCAAGCGTTCGATAATATCAAGTTACACATCAAGTATTAATATCTTATTTTGAAAGTATTTTATACATATGCACTGAATGATTTATTCCTATGAGGGTAACTATTTTATTAGAGAAATGTGTATGCAAAACAATTGGGGAAGGTTGATGCGGAGATACGGGTTCCCACTACTTCATTGAAGGAAGGTTGATGCGGAGTCATTGGGAGACTGGAAAAGGAATGATCATAATAAGTTACACATCTAAGTATAATATAATATTTTCAAATATTAATATCTTATCTTCAAAGTATTTATATCTATGAAGGTTGACGTGGAGACGAGTGCGAGAATGAAAAAGGGAATCATATAATTAGTGGGGATCATAGTATAACCTTTCTCTAATGTTACAGAGGCCTGAAGTTAGGGGATTCATATAATTACTCTGATATTTTGCAGCCAAACAAACGTCTACGTACAATTAATTTACAGTTTAGTTCCTCCCCTATTCCGCTAAAAACCAATTATTTATTCCACGAAAGAGATGGAATATATAAAATTTGACTTTGAATCTATAAGATTAGAATAGTGTGGACTAAAAAAATATTTTCAATTCCAATTTTTTCTTTATTTCACTTTTCAAAAATAAATTGAAAATATATATATATATATCTGTACATACATTTGTTTTCTTTGTTGAATGGTCGTGTGTCTTCTTTTTATTTATTTTTAATAATAGTGAGTATACCCACCAATTCTCATTAAAATCATAGTCAAGTGGAAATATGGTACCAACCTCACAACCTGGTACTATTCCACAGTACAAGTCTTACATCTCACGCTTCTTGCAAATATTCCCGTGATTTTTATTTTTACCCAAAAAAAAATATATTTTAATATAAATAACCAGGTTTTAAAATATTTTTATTTTACCCAAAACGCTAGGAATATCGGCGTTCCGAATTAAAAATTCGGAACGCTAATATTCCTAGCGTTCCGAATTAAAAATTCGGACCGCTAATATTCCTAGCGTTCCGAATTTTTTAATTCGGAAACGAACCGCCCCGTGATCCCTCTCTTCTTCTCTCTTGCGACAAACGAACCGCTCTCTCTCTCTCTCTTTGGTTTTTGTTCCGCCGATCACCTCTCTGCCTCTCTTCTTCCCGATCCCCCGATCTCACCTCCGATCCTCTGCCACCCTCTCATTTGCCGATCCTCTCTTCTTTGCTGTTGTGCTGTGATTGTTGGGTGCTGCGATTTTTACTGTGGTGCTGTGATTTGGCTTTGGTGCTGCGATTTTGCTGTTATACTTGCGATTTGTGCTGTTGTGCTTGTGTTGCTGGTGCTGTTGGTGCCGACTCTCCTCGGGTAACCCTAAAAACTCCCTAATTTTTGGTTTTCGGCCTTGTGGCTGGTGGCTGGTGGCTGGTGGCTGCTGCCTTGACCTGTGCCTTGTGCCTTTTGCTTGTTATTTGGCTGATTGCCTTGACCTGTGCCTTGTGCCTTTTGCTTGTTATTTGGCTGATTGCCTTGACCTGTGACCTTCGGGTCTGTTTGCTATGACTGGTTGTGACTTGTGGCCATCGTGCCTTGTGGGATTGTGAATTGATTCGGTTGCTGTACCAATCCCTTGTGCCTGGTTGTGACTTGTTTGCTATGACTGGTTGTTGACTGTTGCTTTGATTTTGTTGATGTACTGGCTTTGCCTTGCCTTTTCGTTAGCATGGCTGTTTCCTTTTGCTTGTTGGGGAGGTTAGAAGGTGCTGTACCAGTTGGTACAGCCCAGTGATACTGATGGTACCAAATCTGAAATTGACATGGATATCGTTATGATATTTTGAAAGTTGAGGTGCTATCATGTAAATTTTAAGCCTTGCGTAATTTATTTTAAATTAGAGGCCTAAGTGAGAATGTGGAACTTGACTTGTTGGAATATGAATTGTTTAATCGGGCTTTGGAAATCCTCGGAATATGCGAGGTCCGATTAAATGATTAAAAGAGACGGATTTAAAAAGGACGGCTTTTAAAATTTAGGTTTTAATAAAGTAACCGAATAAAACCGGATGCTTATGTAAACTTAAATTAATTCGGGAGATGATTATACCGTCCGGGTCTTGATGCCTCAGTGAGAGTTCATAACATAATTTGAACAGATACTATACAACCCTATATGGACACCTGTATGATCCCGAAACACACCCAATAAAAATATTTCAACACATGTAGATTAATTAGGATTTTAATTAATTAAAGTTGAGTAGTTAGGATTTTTAAATGTTAAGCACATATTAGATTAAATTAAATAAGTAGATAATCACATATTATGTTATATTTATAAGTTATTGACTTGTACAAATTATTAGAGTAAATTCGTAAAACTTTAGAAATATTCTCACTAAATAATTAACACTTACAAATTTCGTACTTAAGATCTAAAATTACTTGTAGCTTAATTACTTGTAGCTTAATTAACACTTACATATTATGTTATATTTATATTGTGCCTTTTGCTTGTTATTTGGCTATTGGTGCTTTCTGGTTTTATAGCTTCATATGGCTTGCGGCTGATGCTGATCTGCGGCCTTCGTGTCATTTGTGAATAATTGAATAGGCATGTATAGTGTGAATAATTGAATAGGCCTTCGTGCCATTTGTGAATAATCTGCTGGAGGAGTATAGTGTGTACTGGTATAGGCATGTATCAGCTAGTATTTTCTGTGAATAATTGAATTTTCTGTGTAAACTTAGAATTTTCTGTGTAAACTGAAGTAGGTTAATACTGCTTAGTGAATGAAATATAGTCATCTGTGAGACTATGTAGTAGGTCAAAACTGCTATGTGATTGAATTTAATCTTGGTGTGTGATTGGATATTCAAATACAAAATTAAATTGTTCATGGAATATATATAGCTCTGTTTATGTTCTTATCATGATCGAATGTTTATTTTTCTTGTTATTAGAAATAGTAAGTATGACTGTGTTTGATATTAAAATACAAAAATTGTTCAAGGAATATATAACTTTGTTATATTTTGAGCATGAATGTTTATTTCTCTTGCTATTAGAAATAGTAAGTATGACCTTGTTTCATATTCGATTACAAAAATTGTTCAAATTGTATGTTAGCTGTATCGTTTGAAAATATTGTCTATTTTTCTTCTTTGATTTAAAGCGTGAGAGAAGGAAGACTCAAATTGTAGTGCAAAGAGAAAGCAATTCAAAATATATATGTTTGCGCAGGTATAATTCAAATTATTTTAAATATATTAGGCTGGAAAAATCATACAATTGTATAAAATATTATTATATAATACGAGCTTATTTAGCGAAATTGTAGAAAATATTATTATATAGTACGAGCTTATTTTTGTTCTTTACTTCTATTTTAAAAAAAAAAACTATATCTATAGTTCCAAGGTTAATATGTACTATATGTATCATCAAATTTGTGTGATTAAACAAATTATACTCTCAACAAATAAATGAGTTATTTTTGCTGGTTGTATATTTGAAAGTTTATTTTGCATTAATTTGTATGAAATGAAATTAGTTTGCATTAACTGATTTCATACATTTCTAATGGAAATCTTATCTTTAAAAAAATACAAATTTATAAAAATATGCTTGTATGGAGTGGTTCTTTGTTCTTATTGGCATAATGCATGTTATGATTGACTCCATAGTCATCTTTTTGCATATTAGCGTATTTTAGCATATTTTTACCGCAATTAGCATATTTTAGCCAATTGTAGCATGTTTAACCTTTTTTTTAACGTAGGATGGCTAGGGGACGGCCTAGGAAACCACCCGCAGCCGACCCGGTTGATGAGCCCATTCCCACTGACAGCAAGGATCATTTCAGTCCTTTATTATGGATGCCTCACAGGGAGCACCGAGTCTCAGATGCATCTAAAGAGGTACTTGATTACTTTTTTTTTTTTAAGTTTGGATTTTGTTGAATTTTTGTATTTTTAGGTTTTCATGTTGTTCACTTTTTGAACGCAGAGTGAGGCAATTATAAATGCCAGGGGTCGGTATCCGGAAATGCAGTACTACTCGGAGATGGAGGCGTATCTGCAAAATTTGGGGGTGCAGCATTTGGTCGATATTCTACAGTCGGAGACTAAGTCCATCAACGCGTCCCTGATTGCAGGACTAGTGGAGCGATGGCGCCCCGAGACGCACACGTTCCACTTACCTTTTGGAGAGATGACAGTGACTCTCCAGGACGTTAGTGCTCTATGGGGTTTGCCTATCCAGGGCGTGCCCGTTGGTGGCATATCTGACCCCACAGATCTAGATGACACGACGATTAATTACATGCTCGCTGAGTTGTTGGGAGCGGAGCCAGATATACGCAGCAACGGGGGGAAGTCCAAGTACTGTTTGGACAAGACGAAGCTGCGAGCTATGTTTGCGAGAGGTATAGGTAGCGATTCCACTCCGATCGAGATTCAGAGGTACTCATACAAACTTTTTGTATTACATTTATTTTGTACTCTGTTTCATGCGGAAAAATGAGTTGCTCTATAATTTTGATATTACAGATACACACGGGGATTCGTGATGGACCTATTTGGTTCTGTCATGTTTGCTGATGCTAGTGGTAATACCATCCCGATGATGTATCTACAGCTGCTGCGAGACCTTCAGCCGTCGAGCGGCAGGTACAACTTGGGTGGGGCTGTCCTAGCACATCTCTACTCCAACTTGTGCCACGGTTGCAAGGTCAGTATGCTATTTATGTCTTATTTTAATTACCTACCTTGTCATGCACTTGTTGTATTATTTTAATTATTTAACTTGTCACTGACGGCTGATATTCTTAAAAATATAGCGGAAAACTAAGCAAATCTACGGGCCAATGCTTCTTCTGCAGCATTGGTCGTGGTCACGGCTACCGGTGGGGGTACCTGAGCCGAACGAGGATCCATGGGGAGAGCCCGAAAATGAAAATCGACTGGCATTCGGCATGAAATGGTACGGACATCACTTGTACAAGGACAACCCTCACGGAAAGACAGTAGGTATCAGGTTGGTCCGATCTCAGATTCAGAGTCTGGGTGAGACGCAGGTGAGCTGGACTCCGTACCATGAGCTATACACTGAGGGGAGGCTGCCGCAGATTGTAGCGGATGATCACGAGATGTGGCTCTACAGGGGACCGCTGGTGTGCTTCTGGATAGTGAAGCACCACTATCCAGACCGGGTGCTCCGTCAGTTTCATTTTCCTCCACTCATCCCCGCAGATCCAGACGTCTCGAGATATGTGATTATGAGGCTACACGAGTAAGTTATTTTCTTTTTAGCATTTTCGTACTTAACATTATTTCTTGTCTTTAAATTGCAACTGACAAATGAATTACAGGATAACACACGGTAATCACTGGGATAGAGATTGGAGTGTGCATCACTCGGAGTACTACAGCAAGGCAGGCAATATGAGTGCCAACTTATGGCAGATGCCGGAGATTGATACGATGCAGTTCCAGGGAGATCCCCTATTGAGATATCAGGCTTGGTACCTGCGGGTCGGCATGGCTTCGGTGTATATAGAGGGAGATTACGGCGAGTTTCTTCGCTCACAGATATTCGAAGACGATGGTTATACCCTACTGGCCGAAAAGGTGCTCGCCAGGTAATGCATCTAAAACAACATATTTTTATGCGTTATGAACATTTTATCATAACCTTTATTTTTTCTAACGTTTTTTTTTATAGCTGCTGGTAGCGCTTAAAGGTGCCGGGCGTTCAATAGTTTGTCTTGGAAAATGTGGCTACAGAGCGGTCGGGCACGCGATGTTGAACTTGGTTGCCCCATGCATTGCGGACGCCGGCCAGGAGGCAAAGCTGGTCACCATGTTACGAGACGCCGGAGAGAATATTGATTGGCGCGCAGTACAGCCGGACGAGCCTGACGCGCCACCTGTTATGACCAGTGAGATGCCACCGGAGCCATCAGAGCAGCCAGAGTGGGATTATCATCGTGGGGTACTGCACATGGCCGGTTGGCACGCCTACCGTGACGAGCACGGTCGTCCAGTTCTTCCCCCAGTATGTGATTCTTTATTTTATTTATTCTTTTACTGTAAGTAAAAATAGTTAAAATTTACTAAATTTTTGGTATCCTTGCAGGGTCCTGCATACATGCCGACACAGCCTGAGCATCATGAGTCTTCAGAGATCCAGTCTGTGCAGGATGACAGGATGAGTTTTAGCCTTGCAGACTTTACTCCAGCTGATCAGTGGGATACAGCCGCCTCCCCGCCACCGCGTCAGCCGTATTCAGAGATGGCTCACGATTGGGAGGCCTCTGGTAGCCGGACTCAGGCTGATTATGACTCACAGTTTGTGGGATCCATATTCCATACTCCCACGCCACCGCCAGCTACCCATGTGGCCTCGGATCCATGGGATACAGCACTTACGATGAGCAGGCAGGACAGCCTCGAGGATCGTATTACACCAGCTCGCGCTGCGCAGGCAGGACAGCCTCAGTGGGAGGATTGGCATGAGCGCATATTCAGTAGAGAGAACAGGGGTATACCACCTCACCGATTCTCTCCTTCGCAGTACGATGGATAGAGGGTATATTTTATTATGTTTTAGTTTAGTTGTGCTATGTTATGTTTTATGATGGTAGTGTAGTGTAGTGTAGTGTAGTTTAGTTTGGTAGTTTTAGTTTAGTTGTGCTATGTTATATTTTATTATGTTTTACTTTAGTTTTGTAGTTTATTCTTTTAGTGTAGTGTAGTTTCTATTTCGTTTTATTATGTTGTATTTTTTTAGTGTAGTTTATTTTAGTTTCGTTATGTTTCATACAACAAAAAGAAATAACATTCAAAAATGATCATACAACATCCAGAAATAACATCCAAAATATAAAATACAAACTTAATATTTGCTTCAAACGATCATACAACATACTATTTCGTCTTACCGGTCTTGAACGTACATGGAACAAAATCATCGTCCGAGGTTGACGATGACGGCTCGGTAACAACAGATGACGTGCTAGCCTTAGTCTTAGCCTTACTCTTCGTCTTAGGCGTCTGTACATCATCTTTTTTTTTTCCCAATCCATAGCCGTAGGGGTTTTCTACAAAATCATCATCAGATATGTCATTTCGTTTAAAATCATCAGCAGATCCTTGCACACATTTCCTAGACCAAATTGGACAGTCCTTTCTCTTCCTTCCGCAGCCCCAATTGCATTTCTTTTCCTCGCCCTTTCCTCGATTGTTACTGTCCATCCTCCTCGTCTACAAAGTAAAATACATACAAATAAAGTTCATACAAATAAAGTTCATACAAACCTCAAAGTAATAAAATAAATCCCCAACTGCAACATAATAAAATACATACAAATAAAGTTCATACAAACCTCAAAGTAAAAATTCTTCACAAAATAAAGTTAATTCCTACGACTCCTTCTAAAAGGAAGGCCCCTGAGCCAACCAGTTCCCCATGATGATGTGCTCCTTCTATCTTGTTGCACTGTTTCGTCTTGCCGGTTCGCTGTACCGGACGGTCCTGCTTGCGCTTCGTTAGCTGTACCAGATGTGCTCGTCCTTCCTATTTGAGATGTGCTCCTTCTAGCTGGTTGCACTCCTTCTTCTCGCTGGTGTGCTGTATCGGATGGCCTTGCGCCAGATGTGCTCCTCCTACCTGCTTGAGTTGTGCTCCTTCTTCGCTGGGTAGTACCTGAAGGCCCTTGCATTCCAACCGCCTCCGTTCCTGCCAGTACTTCTCCCATTGCCTCCCTAAACATCATAGTTGCATTTTCACGGTCTGCTGTACGGCTTCTGGCTGTGCTTCGCCGCGGCCCTTGCGATCCACTCGCCTCTGCCATAACTCGCTCATTCTCTGCTACATTTGCTGCGTTATGAGCCTCTACAACCCAAATATGTTAGTTAGTAAGCTATTCAACGCTGGAACCGAAAATAATTATGAATGAATGTGACATACCTCGCCTCTGCCTGTCAGAAGTGGAACGGTGAGGACGGTGCCCCCGTCGCCTACCTTGCATTTCATCCATGGTCATATCTTGACGGATGTGTTTTCTCCTACCACGCCGTATCCAATCTTTGTTTGGCTCAATTTTAGGGGTAGTGGTCATAGGCCAATCTTCAGGATTGCCATAAGGAACAAACAGTGCATTCCAAGTACTCAGAAGGTAGTCCACCCTATACCAGTGGGCAACAAATAGGCTGGGTGACCAGTTTCTATTACGACAAACCGCTAACACATGAGCGCACGGAATCCCAGTTAATTGGATACCTCTGCATGTACATTCCACTTTTCTCTCTGGCCCGACTGTCACGATATACTGGAACCTTCTATGAATAATTGACATAGATCCATCCTGCATTTGGACCACTGGAACATATTCATTTGGGCCCGTGACTTGGTAATTACCTTCGCCGTGCGAGTATGGGATGACATCCATTTTTGTAGCTTTCTCCCACCGTTTGGCGAGCTTAACATGTACCCGTTTGGAAAAAGGCTATCCTGCATTGCTTTGCTCCGTCGCTGCCTCTCGCCGTTGAACAAACCACCTGTTGCACTTGGCGAATGTCTCCTCTACAAGTGCAGCCACGGGCAACATTCGGCTATCCTTGAAGACAGCGTTCAGGGACTCAGAGCCGTTTGTTGTCATGATACCAAATCGGTACCCTCCATCACAGGTCTGGAAAATTTTTTCAAAATTTGACGGCTCCATGACATCATCAGGACGTACTTTGCCCACTCTCCTCAGAAAAGCATTACACGTCGGATTTTGCTGCAATAGAACAAAGCAAAATTAGACAAAATGCATCTAAAAGAAACAAAAATGATATAAATTAGACAATATTAGACATACCGAGCAAAAATCTTCGAACATCTCTTTCAGCCTTCTTGGCTTCTTCTTCCTGGCTCCTTGTTTGAACCTAGTTCCGTACCATTTGTCCTTCCCACACGCCTGGACCAGGTTATCTGCAACATGTTGGATACAATACCTGTGCACAAAATTATCCCTATCCCATCCGTATTCAGGTTTCAATGCAGCTTTGATACCCTTGTGTTGGTCCGATATAACACATACGAATCTATTCACACCAATCACATTAATCCTAAGCCAGTGTAAGAAAAATCCCCAGTTCTCTTCATTCTCCGTATGTACAATTGCAAATGCTAGAGGCAGCAATTGGTTATCGGCATCATAGGCGCAAGCCATCAAAAGTCTGCCCTCATACCGCCCAGAAAGGAATGCTGCATCTATACTGATCACCGGCCTTAAGTAATCAAATGCGGTAATGCATGGTCCGTAAGCCCATGCCACGGCCCTGAATTGCTGAACACCTTCTTTGACCAGTCCTGTATTTTTATCGATGCTCGGACTTGTCAGAAATTGGTATTTTGAGCCGGGATTCGTGTAACATATCCCGTTAAGCAATAGTTTCATAAAATTGTACGACTCTTCCCAACTCCCAAATTGCCGGGCAACTGCAAGCTCACGACCTCTCCAAAGTTTGTTGTACTTCGGGGTTATACTGCCAAACCTAACCCTCACGCAGTGTGCCACACTCCGGATGCTCATAGTGGGGTCTTCCTTAATGCCGCTCTCGATGAGGTCTGCGATAATTGATGCCGTGAGTTGTGCATGGTCCGACCTTTCAAACTCAGATTCGCATGTGTGAGGCGTGTCTTGCTCAGTTATCATCCATGTATCTCCGGCATTTGTTGCTCTTGCCTTCAGTTTGAAACGACAACCCGGAGTGCTGCATCTATATTCCAGCCGGGATGTGTCACTTCTCTTCGTATATATCTCTTTGTTCTTGTCAACATGGTACTCTCTGATCTTTTTCGTCAGTTGCTTTTTACTTACGAAGTATTGGCCTTTTGCGAGCTCACTCCTGTACTCAACCCGACGACCATAGTAAGAAATATCTGCTTCTCGGAAAGCAGATGTGTCATTGAAGTTTACAAAAGGGTGAGTCTCAGAGCGGCCACCCAACGGCATATTCTCTCTATTCTGCCTCACAGTGGGCTGTGTGTATTCTTCTTCTTCATCTTCTTCATCTTCTTCATCTCCTTCATCATTAATGTCACATTCTTCTTCCCCCAATTCATCCCCAGTTTGCAGATTCTCCTCCGGTATCTCGTTTATAAATTCAAATTCCGACTCGTTTGGATCTTCCTGTACTGGTGGCGGTCTGGGGTGAGGATTTGGTTCAGGCCCAGGTAAGGATGAAGGACCGTCATACATGGATACAGGTGGGATAAAAGCTGGAGATTGGGGTGAATTATTGTATATTTCTTGTTCCGGTTCTGCTACAGGCATTACGATAAAAGGAGTGTGTGGTTCATTATCTTCTTGATAATATTGGGCAGTCGAATTTTGGCCTGAACTTCCGGCCCCTGACTCTTCGCGAATTCTGCGTGCAAAAACTTCCAACAATGATTCGCCAGACCTCAAAACCTGCTCTATTAGACCTCTCAATGCCCCGTTATCTCCCAGTGTGATTTTGACATACTTTCCTGCGTTGACCATTCGGGCCTGAATTTGTAATTGGCAACGATTCCTATTGTAGCCGCTCGCTTCATAAATAAGCGATTGCAACTGCTCAAATGAGAAATTTTCATCAACCCAATACGTATTTGCTGCAGGTTTGGAGTAACGTACTCCATACTGGTCAGTTATGAACTTTCCCCCAAAATGTATTGAAATTGCAATAGACATGGCCAATAAACTACATTCATAAATAACAAATATTTGGTCAGTTTACTGATTTCAATTGTGAACAGTTGTGAATAGTCGTATATGAACAGTAAATGTGAACAGTAAATACGTATGTGAACAGTAAATGTGAACAGTAAATGTGAACAGTAAATACGTATGTGAACAGTAAATACGTATGTATTAGCAGTAAATACGTATGTGAACAGTAAATACGTATGTGAACAGTATTGAACAGTATGTGAACAGTAAATACGTATGTGAACAGTATTGTACAGTAAATACGTATGTATTAACAGTAAATACGTATGTGAACAGTAAATACGTATGTGAACAGTATTGTACAGTATGTGTACAGTAAATACGTATGTATTAACAGTAAATACGTATGTATTAACAGTAAATACGTATGTAAAAAAAATTACCTGACGACTTCTCCGTCTCCTCCTCCTCCTCTTCCTTCAGCTCCCCTCCCTTCCTCTCCCTCTTCCTCTTCCTTCCTCTCCCTCTTCTTCTCACTCTTTTTTTTTTCACTTCTTCTCTCCACGCATGCTGTTATATAAGTTTTCAAAAAAAAAACAGAGATTCGGAACGCTAATATTCCTAGCGTTCCGAATTAAAAATTCGGAACGCTAGGAATATCAGCGTTCCGAATTAAAAATTCGGAACGCTAGGAATATTAGCGGTCCGAATTTTTAATTCGGAACGCTAGGAATATTAGCGTTCCGAATTTTTAATTCGGAACGCCGATATTCCTAGCGTTTTGGGTAAAAATAAAAATATTTTAAAAACCTGGTTATTTATATTAAAATATATTTTTTTTTTGGGTAAAAATAAAAATCACGGCAAATATTCATAGAACAATCAACCACATTACTGCCAAATTGTTATAAATCGTTACAAGCAGCTAAAACTTTATAAAGATGGTTTGGTTCACAATAATTGAAAATACAAATAACTGCCTAAATAGATAAAATAAAAAATTCGCATCCCTTCATCTGTCTTGGCTGAAAAAATATATATATATATATTTTTTATAGTAAAAGTTAGTGTCAAGCCATCCAATTATTTAATACCCATGTTCATTATAACAAATGATTTTCCCCATTCGGATTTCGAACCCATGACTGTAAAAAATGTCCTACAGGTCAAATGATTTGGGCCAAATTAATAGATTAAATATGAGATTATTCTTATTGGGCTATTTCAGTAATGGGCATGCTACTCCCTGATTTGATCTGATATGATCAGATTAGGATAAGTTTTCTGATTAGGTGCAATGAAGTGGTGCAATTCGAACTGGTGCATAGTATTATTATAAATATACATGCAAAGTTCATTTTTCGGTTAGAAAAATACTGTTCACTTTATTCTTCAGAAAACTAAGAGAGTGAAAGAGAGAATAAGAAGGGGCTATTAGTTCGCATCCCTTCCTCAAGCGAATAGGGAAAAAAATAAAAAGGAAACCTTAGCCGTCGCCGTTCTCTTCTCTTTTCTCCACACTTCTTCATTTTGCTTCTTCCATTTCTTCTAGTTTTTACCTCTGGCATAGCGATACTCTCCCTCTCTCTCATCTTTATCTCCTCGTGCGGAGAGGAGAATGAGAGAGAGAGAAGGGAGCCAAACTGAGCGGAGTCGAGAGCGCGATATCGTCAGAGCTTGCATAGAGTCTTTACCCTCTTCAATCGAACAGTCGGAGCGCGATGGCTATCGGACGAAGCGGATCCGGTTGTGGAGAGAGATGGTGAAAGAGGTAATAGGGTGTTTAAGAGTGTAGATAAGTAGAATTAGTTGATTGTAGTAATTTACGTGTTTTCATGAGAATAGATGAGTTTAGATCTATATAGAGAGTCATTTGACTCATTGTAATACGTTTTTTATCAATGAAATCGTTAGTAGGCATTTAAAGCCACTAACCTTAAAAAAAAATTATATAGAAACCTCAATTACTTGAAACAAAAAAAAATAGCGTACATATCATACTAAAAATAAAAACTTACACAAATATGAAGAGGATTCAAATGCCTCCATTTTTTTTATCATACCTCTACTTTTTAACTTTCTAATAACAAAAATTGTCAAATATATATGTTAAATAAAATTATATTATTTTCTCTACATGTACATAATAAATTATCATTTTTCAATTTTGATTAGGAATCAATAATTTGAAACATCAACGTCCAAAATTTAACCATATCGGTGTATTTTTGCAAGCTCTTGGTACTAATTAATACAAATTTGGTGTTGTTCGGCAAGACTTCCTTAAGACTAAAAAAGTCTCCTTTAACTTTCGTAGCCACTTAATTCTGCCGAATACCAGTTCCTTAGCATGAATTAAGATCACATCCTTAAATCTCTTTTTGCCCGGATCTTAATCCTCTCCCGGATCTTAAGACACTTCTACCCCTTCCTTTAGCTTCCTTGGCTATTACCACGGATTAAGACAACCGAATATTGGTTCTTAAGCCTCCTTAAAACTTAATCCTAGTGCGGATTAAGAGGTGTTGACATACAACTCCTACTAGCAATCTAGCCCTATATATGATTTTAAAATTTGTAATCATGTATATGAAAATTTAACTGAATTTTTATTATTGTATAAGTATTTATATATTTCGGCTCTTCTCATAAATTATCATATGTGTGCTTATAGTTTAGTGATTAGAATTCTAATTTGTTATTGTGAAGACTTTGATCCAAATCCCGAGCTATATCACTTTTTAAAATTCATAAAAAAAATAAGGTAAATACATACTTAGACTTGACTGCTTTAAACTTGAATTGAATTAAAAGATTTTTATTTGTAGATTATTTAGTTATATTTTTATGAGTTTTAAACTTTTAATACATAGCTTAAAATGAATGGAAATTCGTCTAAGTAAAATCAAACTTTTTTTCTTATATGTTTTTATAATACGTAATATTGAGTTCGTTTAAAATTTTCATACATATACAATGCAAAATCAGAAGAAAATATTAGTGTATTTAGCAAATATAGAAATCAAATAATTGTATCTTATCTTCGCATCAAATACTTCATTTAACCAATTATTTATTATTAAAATTGAATTGTCAAATATATCTTTGGGTCATTATTATTCAATTTTTCTAAATGAAGATGTGGTTCTTAATCTGTTAATTTATAGAGAATATTTCACCTAGAATATTATGAACTCTAACTAAATAAAAATAACTTAAGTCATTAAATAAGCAATTTAATTAAAATTGATTAAAGTAGAAATAAAATATGCCCTTTTAAGTTTTGGTTTCACTTGAAGCATGAAACTCAAGACCAGATAAATAATGCACAATTTGATTGCCCAGCTAAACTTCTGGTACAAGTAGAATAAAAGAATACATGATCATCGTATGATTAAAATAAAAGAGCAAGAAAGATACAACTTTATATTTCATTGGATCATATTGGTGCCGTGTTTAATAAAAAAACCTGTTTATTATATTCGTTAATGTACAAATTCAAGCAAAAGAATCAGCATTGCAAATTTGCAATATAAAATACATTACATGTGACGCCATATGTAACAAGTCACTGCCAGACTTGCGTCCTAAAGATTCACTGCCATACGCATATTACAACAGTGACTAATGCCATAGAAAAACCCATAGCATCTAAATCTCACTCTACAGGAATTCAAATCATCTGAGTTAACTCAAATTTTGAGTTTAGATCTGGACCGTCCGATCTGCTTAGGCACGAAAATGAAAGGGCCCCGACGCCCCGTGCATTCCATGGTTTCCACCTCAGACCGGGACGATCTTAATATAAACTCAAATTTGAGGTACCTCAGAGGGTCCGGACTCATCTCACAGTAGTACAAGTGTACAATTAAAGTATAATACTAAACCCATACAGCAAAGCAAAAAAGAAAAAGAAAACTTGAATGCACGCGAGGCATCCGCCTTGTTTCTCTCTCGTTAAACAAACCAAGAAGATATGCTACCACCTACCCAAATCCGAGGAAATCGCCTGAAAGTCATTTTACTGTAAGTGGTTCCCACTCGTCACTTGCTATACTCCCTATGGCCGGAAAACCTCCTTCCGGGAAAACCACCTCCGCCTCCGCCGCAAGCTCCTCCTCAGGCGACGCCAGATTTCTTCACGACATAGAAACCCTAAGCAAGGCACTCTCTCTTAACCCTCCTTCTAAGTCCCGATTAAGTTCCAACCGTCGATCCCTCCCTCCGCCACCCTCCGCCGTCCGATCGAGCTCTAAATCAAATCCGACCTCTAAGCCTTCGATATGGCGATCTCTCAAGTCTCTCTCCCACATCGGCCAGAGGCGCTTGGACTGTATCTTCTCTCTCCATGTAAAAGCGATTGAGTCACTTCCATCTTCTCTAGAAGGTTCCTCTCTGTCCGTACACTTCCATCCCTCCAGTTCCTCTTCGTCCCCTTCTCTCTCTACCCGACCCGCTAAGTCATCCCGCGGGTTGGCCCAGTTTGATGAGACCTTGAGTTACCGTTCTACAATTTATGCAAAATCTTCTGCGTCGAAGACACATGCGGCCAAGTATGAGGCCAGGCAATTTTCAATTCATGTCACATGTGCTGGTACGGATTTAGGCCGACATACAGTGGATTTAACCCGGTTACTTCCTCTGACCATTGCGGAGCTTGAGGCCGAGAGTAAGATGGATGAAGAAGAGGGAGACGGAGAGCAAAAGGGAAAGTGGAGTACGAGTTTTCGACTTACAGGTAGGGCCCATGGTGCTAAACTTAATGTAAGTTTTGGATATTCTTTAATTGGTGGTAGAGAGAACAGAGAAAAAAAAATTGGTGAAATTTTGAATGTAAAGCCCAGTAAAATGGAAAAGGAGAGGTCGTTGCCTAGTTTTGTTAGAGGCAGGAGTACATCTCGTTCTATAGAGGAAGTGAAAATGCTACATGAATTATTGCCGTATGTAAAACCAGTAGTTTCTGGATCTTCTCCTAAAAAGGATAGTGAGAAAGAGTGTGAAAAAGGTGAAGGGGTGCATGATGAAGTGGAAATCGTCACGAAGCAACATGAGTTGAATAATGAATCAGATATTGGTAAAAAGGAGGTGGTAGATGATAGTTCTCCCGAACCCAAATATTGCACTTCTGTGGAGCCAGTGAATCAGTTTGAGTTGGATTCTTCGGTTGATAATAACACTGATTTTACAGTGATTGAGCAAGGAGTTGTGGTTGAAACCAAGGACCAAGAAGACAAAGATACCAAAACTGAGGGGTTTATTCAAAAGGACAAAGTCTTGGAAGATAAGCTAACAACGCAAGAATCAGAAGAGTATATTTTGGAAGAACTCGAATCAATTTTTGAGAATCTTTCGTATCTCGAATCCCCAAATTTAGAGGAAAATAACAAACTACACAGAAATCTGACTCAAGAGGATATACATTCTAGCTCTAATTCTCCTAGCTTGAAGAGGTCACGCAGTTTAGATGCTGCGACAGAGTCTGTGGCTAGTGAGTTTCTTACCATGCTGGGTTTAGATCATAGCCCCTTTGGTTTAGGATCTGATAGTGACCCAGACCCAGATTCACCAAGGGAGCGCCTTCTGAGACAATTTGAGAAGGAATCATTAGCCACAGGAAGTGGTCTTTTTGGCTTAGACTCCGAAGATGATTCAAATGAAACTGAATGTGGCAACAGAATTGAGGATTCTCTTGAGAAAGATTTTGAAATTGGGATAACAAAAATTGAAGAAGATGATTTTGGTTTTGATTTTACATCACTTATTCAAGAAGCCGAAGCTGAAATGCCAATTTCAAGGGCCAAGTTACTAGAAGATGTGGAAACTGAGGCATTGATGCGTGAATTTGGGTTAGACAAGAATCCATTTTATGATTCTCCTCCTGCTGGTCCCAGTAAGGTTACTGGCTTCGGTAGCCCAATCCATTTACCATCGGAAGGTCCAATTGACCTGCCTCCACTTGCTGAAGGTGTGGGTCCCTTTGTTCAGACGAAAGGTGGGGGCTTTCTTAGGTCAATGAACCCTGCTGTATTTAAAAATTCAAAGAATGGAGGTAGTTTGCTCATGCAAGCATCATCCCCGATTGTGGTGCCGGCTGAGATGGGTGGGGGTATTATGGACATTTTGCAAAAGTTGGCCTCGGTTGGGATTGAGAAGCTATCCAGGCAAGCAAGTAAGCTCATGCCGTTGGAGGATATTACAGGAAAGACCATGCAACAGGTTGTCTGGGAAGCAGTGCCTTCTTTGGAAGAGTCTTACAATAGGTACTATAAACTTTCTTTGTATTATTTTCTAACTATGAAAAGTTCTTTAAATTTTGTTCCTTGGGAAAAGGTTTGGGATCCATTGTCAATTTGTTATGGCAGATTTTGATACCATCGTTTGAATATAAAATTTACCAAAAAAGATCCCTACATCCATACATTGTACTGGTGTACCATTGTCATTTTGTCAATTTGCTGATACTGGTATACCCTGGACCATTTCTGCAATAGTGACCCCTTAAGTTATTAGGACTAATTTCAGTTTTATGTTTCCTTATTGAAGTGCCATATTTTTTTGGCTATCTAATTTTATATTTTTTTTCCTGTTCAGAAAAATAGGAAAAAAATTACAGATCTTTATTTATTTTTTTACATGGTTTTTTTTCGTTGTTTTTCAGACCAAGTATGTTGGAGAGTAGTAGTGACTATTTTCCCAAGGAGACCTCCAGTTCTATGAGGAAGAAGGGCAAGAGCTTTGATTCGTCTGCCTATACAGGAGGTGAGGTGGCATCATCAGAGTACGTCTCGCTTGAGGATCTTGCCCCTTTAGCCATGGAGAAGATTGAGGCTTTATCTATTGAAGGCCTCCGTATCCAGTCTGGCATGTCTGATGAAGAGGCCCCATCGAACATCAGCCCTCAATCCATTGGGGACATCTCAGCCTTGGAAGGGAAAATTTCCCAAAATGCCCTCTCTCTAGGTTTAGAAGGCACTGCTGGTTTGCAACTATTGGATATCAAATCAAAAGAGGGAGAAGATGTAGATGGTTTAATGGGTTTATCTCTTACACTAGATGAATGGATGAAACTCGATTCTGGTTTAATTGAAGAGGAGGGAGAGATAACTGATCGAACGGCTAAGATTTTGGCCGCACACCATGCAAATTCTGTGAACTTGGTCCATGATGGACAAAAGAAGGGGAAGAGAGGCAGTAGGAGGTGGGGCTTGCTGGGTAATAATTTCACAGTTGCCATTATGGTCCAATTACGGGACCCACTTAGGAATTTTGAACCTGTTGGGGCACCCATGCTTGCACTGATTCAAGTAGAGCGCGTTTTTGTACCACCTAAACCCAAAGTTTATGGTAATGTTCTATTTAAAGTTGGCATAGAAATGGAGGAAGAGAGAAAAACTGAAAATAAAGAATTGGTCATAGAAGAGAACACAAAGAAGGTAGAAGAGGAAGAAGCGACTCCTATTGCTCAATATAAAATAAATGAGGTCCATGTTGCAGGTTTTAAAACTGAGCCAGAACATGTACCTGATAAGAAGAACCCTTGGAATAATGGTTTGCAACAGCAGTCCGGGTCAAGGTGGTTGATAGCTGCGGGTATGGGCAAGGGGAATAAGCACCCGTTATTGAATTCCAAGGTGGGTAACTCTAGTGCCAAACCGGGTAAAGGGGATACCCTCTGGAGCATTTCCTCTGGTAATGGATCCAAAAGGAACCCAAATATTTTGTTGTCCAGTAAGGCCGGTAGAATGAGATGAGGGAGCTTGTCAGATTCATGTGTAGTTAAGTCTGTTCTTTTGTTGTTTCATTAAATGGACTGCTCTAAAGTTTTTATTTGTATAGACTTTTCTTTACTCAGGTTCTAGTTTTGGTTGCCTTCAATGTCCAGTCTTAGTTTTTTTTTTTTTTTCTTTTTTTTCTTTTTTACTCATCTCTATTACCTATTCGGAATAGACTATTATTGGGATTAGGCTATTCGGAATAGTCTATTCGGTGTTTGGTTGGATTAGAATAGTTAAAATAGTGAATTCAAACTTTGTCTTATTAGAATAGGCTATTCCTAAGAATTTTGAGATTTAGCTATTATAATAAAACAAACAATAGCTATTCTTGATTTGGCTATTCTAACTATTTTTGTTTTACAACCAAACATATCCATATCTCATAAAAAATGAGAGGTGAAGCAGGGAAGTCATCCTTACTCAGGTGTGATTTCAGCGGTTTAAACTCGTCAAGGTTACGTATTTATTTAAATTGAATAGCTAAAATTTATTTGCCAAGTAAAAAAAATTAGGTAATGGTTTATTCGAAAGTAAGTTATAATATTCTAGTGCAATAAGAAATGCTATAAATATAATCGTATGAATTCTTCTCATCTATTTGATGAGGTTTTTGTATTAACTCTGTTTGTGTAGGATTTAAATTTCCTCTATTTATTTTTTATGTTTTGTCACACCCTCTTTAGTATCATGCAAATTAGGCATGATAATTTCACATTGGTATATTTTATTTAGCGCTTTTGCATATAGACATTTGTAAAAGTTATTAATAAGAAAAATTCTTCGTACAATATAATTTAAATTTCTTAGCGGTACGGGTATTTTTATAACTTCCGAGCGGATATGGATATATTAATTAATTTCTATTAAACTTTGGATATTAATAAAAATGTCGGACTTGGCGATAACTGATATAAATAAAATCTCCCACAGAACGCGGAGGCCAACCTGATATTGATATTTGACAAATGCCCCATTCTTTTGGATTCTATATTTAAATACTATAATCAAAATACTATATTTAAATTCTTTAGTTTATTCACTTATACATATACTTATTTTAAGTTAACACTGCCTAATATGTGGTCACCCTCCAAAATTCAAATAATTTTACATTTTTAAAATTTTTTTTAGATAGATAAAAAATCACTATTTTTAAATAGTCTAGAACTTTTAGACCAAGTAATTTTCTACTTACCTAAAAAAAATTTGTAAAAAATATAAAATTAGTTTTTAAGTATATTTTTTTTTATAAAAATCATGTTATATGGTTCACATCGACTATTTAAATTTTAAAAATAAAAATATTTTCTTTTCTTTTTCCTTTATTATTTTATTTGGCACGTATAATCGTCATGTCCGTGTGAAGCTGTCATTGACGTTGATAAAGGCACTTGTTCTACCGTTTGAAAAAAATATAAATAAACAAAACCAATTAATATATCATGCTGTTCAATTTGGTGATTCATTTTAAATCAGATGCAAAGAGCATCTTCATCTCAGTTGCAAAGAAATTATAAGTACTGCTATAATACTTACAATTTCAATTGTAGGAATGCCGAAACTTTTTTTTTGAGAAGAGAATGCCGAAACTTTTAAATATATCATTAGAAAAAAAGATAAACGAATTTCAAAATTATCACGGACGCAACGACAAATTATGACTGCCAATTTTACTTCATGGAGACTCGGTTGCGGCAATGCTCACCAACACAAGCCGAGCATATCGAAGTAGGGCAATGAGAAGCAAATGGAGTGTGTTATTCTTTGCTGGATGCTGGTTTATCTGGAAGCACCGAAACAAACTCATATTTGAAGGGAGTAGAAGCGACCCAGCTACAGTGGCAAACCAAGCTTGGAGAGAAGTCCAACTCTGGCTACAGTATTGCTAATGTTGTTTTAGAGAGTGTTGTAAATGTTTAATAGTTGTATCAAACTGATAGCCACTATCAGTGTTTCAAAAAAAAAAAAATATTGCTGCAACACAATTTGGGGACTGCAATTTGTGGTTGCGTTCATCATAAAAATGGAATTCCCACAAAATTGTAATTTATTGGCTTTTTTTTTCTTTCTAAATGGTAAATATAAAAATTTCGGATAAGAATGTGAATCACTTATTAAATTAACAATTTGTCTAAAAATAACTTCATCTCTACGATTATAAAAGATTGTTCTTTTGCTAATATGAAAATTAATTTTTTTTTTGTGGTTGTATGCAATCTTTTAATTATTTTGTTTGACATAATTTGCAAAACATACATTAGTTGAATTTAACAATTTTCATGATTAAGTGAGTTTGTAGGTTCATGATGATTATAATTACAAGATTAATTTGAAGAATCAAAGAAAGGTTCATGAAGATCTTAATTGCAAGACCAAATTGAAGAACCGAAGAAATCAACAAGACTTTATGAAGATATAGATTTCTAATAATCAAATAGAAAAGTAAAATAAATTTGAGATTGTTGATTTCTGTGGAGCAACCGTTCTGAACGGAACAGACCATATGTAAACAGATTAAAACAAAAATTCACAGAGAGTTCCAAATTGGTTTCGTCCAGAACAGATGTGATCCGTTGGAACACTTATCAAGAAAATTGTGGATAAATTGTACTAACCGTCCTGAATGGACATATACGTTCATAACGGTTAATATCAGGATTCTAAATAGCGCGCTATAGCGTTTTCGGACCATAAAAGCTATGGTGCTATAGCGGCGCTATATGGCAATAGTGTAGTTTTTTAGTCGTTCCGCTATGACGCGATAAACGCTATTTAAACCTTTGGTTAATATGAATTTAATATTGCAGAAACCCTAATTTCAATATTTGTATAATCCGTTCAGAATGGATTACTTCCGTCCGAACGGATCTGGCAAATCTGGAGCCCCCACTATAAAATGAGTTACCCCACTTCAGATTTGACCAAGCTAGCCGCCTCTCACATTCAAAAAACATTTATTGTGCATTCTTGAAAGCTTCCATTGTTGAGTAAGCTTAAACTTCAATATCCTCTCAACTATCTTAAATCCATGCACTCGACTAATCTTCTTTTAAATCTAGTTTAGTGTCTAGAATTTAGTTCTAGAACCTTCTTATCCATAGTATGGAGATCTACTTAGTGCTCCCATAGCCGTATGATTTTCTCGCTTGTAGGGCATTAAGGGCCTCACCAGCTCGAACATCTTCCGCTCACCATATAACCATAGTTGTGTGGCGATCTCCGTTGTTGGGACTCTCTAACTCGAGCTTCTAGGCTCACCTTGTACATGAGTTACGCCGTGACATTCCACATTTGTTTGGGCTCACGTGTCACGAGTTGTATCATTTCTTTTTGGGTAATAGAAAATGGACGCCGACGATGTTGTTCTATCTCGAAGACGTAAGTATTTTACGCCGAACTCCGTTATCATTTTGCGTGTCAAATTTCTCTTACTCTCATCTATTTACATTTACTTGTGTACACTTGCTTGGTTGTTGTTTGACATGTTAGTTTAAGACTTCCTATTCACCTAAGTGTCGTCAGAGACTACATTTTTCACCTCAGCGAAATTGAAAATTGCAGAGATGAAAACATTCAATTTTTGCAATTGCAGATATTCTAAAAGATGAAACCAATCCTAGTTGTCAATGTCTTTGAAGTTTTGTAATGATTATTTCGGCATGTGCTCATGAATATGGATTTAGAATTCAAATCCACATTTTTCTTTTTATTTATATTTACATATCAAGATCACATTTTTTTAGGCAGGTGAAAAGCCTAAATATGAAAGCTCACATACCGATATTAGTTGGGTTACACTAAAAGAAGAAGAATATTGCTGCATTAACATCTTGTTTGGATGGAGAGTAGAGGAAGGGATTGAAAGGAAAAGAAATTTTTTTTTGAATCGTATTTGGTTGATAAAATTATGTGATGTGAAAGGTAAAAGAGGTGAAATGTTTAATCTTACGAAACTATAATCGATAGAATCGATTTTCCTTCTGATTTGAGGTATACGGATGGAAATAACTTTTGTTGCAAATATTTTCCCAAAAAGTGATACAAATGCACAACCTTATATCTTACCTATATAATTTTCATCTAAATTTCTTTGTTACAAACCTACAACAGTCACTGAATTTCTCATTAAGCTTCTAAATTTTAATTAACCAAATAAGAAATAAGACGGAAAGAAAAGTTAAATTTATTTTCCCTCATTAATCATCCAAACACGAAGAGGTTAAATATGTTAATCTTCCTTTCTATTCCATTTCATTCCCTTCTATTCTTCACCTCTCTTTCATTACTCTACTCTCCATCCAAACAAAGTGTAAGTGGTCAAAGATAATTTAGGAGGACCACTTCTTCGAACAAGTATTCTCTCTATTACTGTAAAATATTACCTTCACTTTACAATTTGAGATTAACTTTTAGCCGCTTTGAGATTCGGACTAGCACAGGGGCAGTATTATTGGGCTTTGCGATTCGTGCCAAGTTAAAAATAATAGTCCATGTCCAGTAATTGTAAAAGATTCTCTATTACGGTACCGGAGAGGATGTGAATTCCACTTCTTCCTCTGCGCGCACCAAAAGAAGAAAGGAAACATAAAAAAGACTTTTGGAAGGAACGGAATAATTTCAATTTTTTTATTTCATATTTTTGTGTTAAGTACGAGATGAAGATCAAAGTTTTTCTTCATTACGGACACTGAATTTCAAAAGACAACCTTTTACAGATAACAATTCGTTAACCAACTTAATTTGATACACCTTTTAGTTCAATTTTATATATACTTTGATAGACTTTTTTTAGTTTATCTTCAATTTAATCGTCAGATGAATTTTTTTGGTGAAACCGTCAGATGAATTTTAATTGTCAGAGCAAAACAAATTATATATTTCGAGTTTACATCTTCCAAAAACAAGAGAAAAAAAATATCATTTCTCAGTGAAACCATATTAGATGCAATTTTGCATAAATAAGAATTTTGCATGCTATAATAACTTAAAACTGAAAAAAAGAAGGATTTGAACTTCAAATATTTGTATGTATATCTCTTACTTATTTTTGGGATGCAAATGCTTCTACAAGTCCACATTAATTAGATATTAGTCTTGATTCTTGCGGATTGGCATAGCATCAGTTTATTTGCAGGGCAACTACGATGCCTACCTCCAAGATCGGATAGAGTAACTAGAGAATTACACCCCCAACGGTCGTCGTTGGAACTCGTGCGGTAATGTACCTAAAACCACACATTTTTTATTAACTGATTGGTTTATAAATTTTTAACCTAATAAATTATTTTTTTGGCAGCTATTAGTGGCGCTCAAATGTGTCGCGCATGGCATGAAGATGTTGGGAATAAGGGGTTTGAGAGCTATTTGGTGCATGAAAATGAAGGAGCATGATGTACTTGTTGAGGATTCCGAGCATGAGAGGCAAATCATCAATATATTACGAGACACTGGAGAGAATATCGACTGGCGGGCGGTAGATCTGTATGAGCATGATGAGCCGTCCGTTAGAGGTTCTCAGATGCCATCTCCCTCTTGAGAGCAACCACAGTGGGACTATCATCGTTGGGTATTGTCCATGACTGGTTGACATGCCTTCTATGACGAGCAGGGACGTCCAGTGTTACCTCCGTATATCATATTTTTTTATCTGTCAAGTTAGTACAAATTTAGATTCGAAGAAAAATTAGATTATTTATATGTTTGCAAGGTCCGCAGTACATGCCGCCACTGCCAGCGCAGCTTGAGGCTCCGGAGTTTGAGCCTATGGAATAGGAGGAGCTATCTTTCAGTCTGGATGATTTAGATAGCCTGTCACCCATTCAGTCACCGAGACGATGACGATACGCTACAGAGAGGCTACACGCCAGTGGTAGCAGGTCACAAACTCAGCCTGACTATGCGACTAAGTTGGCAAAGTCCATCTTCTCTACACCCCTGCCAGTCACTAGGGTGAGGATGAAAATGTCTGAGATACCGTAGTACGGTTGAGAAGAGAGGCTGAGGCTGATGTCGTTACACCTGATTAGGGAGTATGGGAGGGACTACCCGACAGAGCTAACAGGGGAGTGCCAGCATCGCGATGCCCCTCTGGTGGTCGTCGCCGCTGACCATAGTTTTTTATGGTAGTTTTAGTTAGATTGTTTTGTATTATTTATATTTGGTATACTATGTTTGGTATTTTATGTGTGGATTAGATTATGTCTGTGTTTTTTCATATTTGCTACTTTATGGTATTTTTATGATAGTATTTATATTTTTTTAGATCTTTTTTATGCTAAATTATATTAAAATAAACTAAATTATGTTAAATTAAACTAAAATAAACTAAACTATACTAAAATAAATTAAAATAAACTAACAAAAATTAAATTATACTCAAATAAACTAATTTATGCTAATTATATATCAAAATGTTAATCTATCAACTATTTCAAAAAAAAAAAATCTAACCGGCCATATTTTGGTCGGTCCTAATTTTAATTCCAACTCGCCAAAAATTGACCAGTTTTGGCATTTTTAAAAAACCCAGCCAAACTGGATATAATTAATAATTTATATTTAATGTTGAATATTATAAGGAGTCCGGCTACTATACCACTAGTGTCATTCCAAACTAAATAACACCACATCTTAAACCATTGGATTTACTTTAATATTCATGTACAATATAGCACTGGAATGACACTAGTGTCTTGTACGAATATTAAAGTAGATCCAATGGTTTAAGATGTGATGTTATTTAGTTTGGAATGACACTAGTGGTACAGTAGCCGGACTCTATTATAAGAGCAAGTTATTGAATTCCTGCTTAATTTTATGTCATATTTAATTTATTAGAAAAAATAGAGTCAAAACAAAACAACCAAATAGGAAGTGAAAGAGAAGAAAATTTAGAACAGGTAAATGAAGAAACGAAGAAATACTTGAACAGTTCCTTTTTATTTTTTATTTTTATCATGCCTGTCTTTTTCTCTTGGGCATCGCGAAACCTCATATTGAATTTTGAGAAAAATAAAATATATGTATAATCTTTCAACGCGGTAGAACCGTAGAAGGATAAAACCACGGAAATAATTTTTTTTTTTTTTAGTTGCTTATTTGACATGGACATGAGTCGTTGTCCCACAAAAGCAAACCTCCCGGGGATTAAAGTGCTAATTTTTTATTTATAGGGGTAGCTTAGCATCTCTAAAAACATATAGTTCCGCCACAAAACATGACTAAGGGTAATTACACGTGATCAAAATAACATAAAATTTATGTCATTATTTATTTAAAATAACAATTTAAATTCCGAACAATATATTTATTTTTATACGTAATTTTGTTTACAACATTTTTCTGTAATTTATGATTATTTATAACTTTTCCTTATTTTTGATTTTTTTCCTGGTTTTTCTTAATTAAACTAACGTAAAATAAAATAATAGTTAAATGTAGCTAAAAAAGACTACACGTTTGATCACAACGTGACTAACCTATCGTGATCATTTTTATAATTTTGGTCACGGCACACACGTGAAAATTTGACTTAATTACAATACGAGTACGGCACGACATGTAATTTAAATAAAGAAAAATGAAAAGGGACAATTATTTCCGTTTGTCATTTAAAGCTTGATATACTCTTTCTTTAATAAAGAAATATTAGTAGGTTTTGGCTACTACTTAAAAAAAAAAAAATTAAGTCTTGGTTAGTTTAGATTTGAACTATGACTATCTTGCTTAGGGGTGCAAACGGGTCAGATATTATCCGACCGTATCCAGATCCGTATCTGAAAATTAGATACAGATATTCGATATCCGAATATCCATGCGGATACGGATACGGATATGGTTTTAAATTTTAATTATCCGTATCCGAATAGTAAAAATATATCATATAGTTTAATATATATTATGAAAAAAGTTATATAATTCACTATTATAAAAGGCGGATATCCGTATCCGTATCCGTTTAATATCTGATCTGTATCTGTATCCGTATCCGAAAAATAAAAGCGGATACGGTTACCAGTTCCCACTATCCGATCCTTATCCGATCCGTTTGCACCCCTAAGATTCTTGCTTCCATATGGTATGCCTTGGATTTGGTTAGTTTAAAAGTGGGGCTTAATTATTTTTACTAAACTTGAATTACAATATAGAATCTTGAAAATTTCTTTTAATATTGTTCGTATTAGAATTGTTTCTCCAACTTTACTTTAAAAAAGAATTTTGAATAAAAATAAATATTTTTTTAAACATTAAAAATATATGAAATGTAAATTAAATAATTAATCGCACACCTTTTTATTACACCTTAAAACACATCAAAATCATGTTTTTTAAATGAGGAGAGAGATATGATACAAGAATCATCTTATGATTAAAAAATAAAGAGAAAAACTGAATCCAACGGATAAAATATAATTAAATATATTTATTATTTTTGGCTGTGATTAAGAATGTTCTCTATTTAAAAATGCCATAGTACTTTGTGCGCTGCGGCAATGCGGCTCTCTACAGGCCGACATTTTTAATAATATCCAAAGTTTAATAGAAATTAATTAATATACCCATATCTGGGGGAAGTTATAAAAATACCGGTACCGGTTATTTTTTGTCCGGTATCCAATTTAAATCAGTACTGGACGGAAAATAGCCGGTACTCAAAATTTTTTTTTGGCAACAGTACCGGCCATTTTCTGGCCGATATTTAATTTTTTTTTTTTTTTAAGGATGGGCATAGCATAGTTGGCTAGAAGAAAAAGTCGTAGGAAACTCGGATTGAAGTACTAATATTTTTTTTACAGTGTCGTATGACACTAAAGTTTAGTGTTCGCATGCGGCTAATGAATTTAATTCGATAATAACCAGCATTCTAAAATTGAGTACTGATGCTTTATGCATGGCATAACGATAGCAGAAGTGCATCGATGTTTCATTGCAAAAACATCAGTGACGCACCGATGTTTTTTTAGCACTACCCTGCTTAATTGTCAATGCTAAGTCTAGTAAAACATCAGCGACACACCAATGTTTTTTTAGCACTATTCGGCTAATAGAACATCGATGTTTCATTGCAAAAACATCGAGGATGCACCGATACATGCAAAAATGTAACACACGCATCCAACCAAATACATTTGTTTGATCTTAGCCAAACCGAGTGCAAACTTCAATCCGAATTTCCTACGACTTTTTCTTCGAGCCAACTATGCTATGCCCATCCTTAAAAAAAAATAAAAAAAATAAAATAAAATTTGGGTACCGGCCATTTTCCGGTCGGTACTGAATTAAATTGGATACGGCCAGAAAATGACCGGTACGAGCATTTTTAATTAATTAATTTCTATTAAACTTTGGATATTAATAAAAATGTCGGCTCGACAGGTGTAACCAATACGTTTCTTTTTAATAAGCAATGGAAAGTGTTAGGCTACCAAAACATTCTTCGATAATATTTTCTACATTTTAAAAATATGTTGGAAACAAATCAGAGAAATAAAAAATGGATCTCAACCGTCAATCAAATCGTGGAGAGATCTCAAATCACTTGAACATTGATTTGGAATTTTGCATCAATGCCTGTCAAATTCTGTGTGTTTTCTGTCGATTTGGTTTTTGAAACGATTTTCGAGATCCCGCTATATTGACCAATACGAGTTCCAGCACAGTTACACCTCTCCAGTTGAAATGAACTGGAGATGTCCATTTAAAAGTTCCTTAATGTTTTTATATAAGACATTGTTACTTTTAATAAATTTTAAACAAACATAATACATGAACTGCTAATGATATGAAAATTTAGAAGAGGGTTTAAATGGCTTATGTCTTTCATATCTCGTCATGGCTCACATTTTTTTATCTCTTTTTTCAAATTTCAAACAGTCAATTCCAATCACTCAATATGATCTTCATATTAAAATATACTTGTAGATCAAATTTTATATTTTTTGAAAAAAAATTTAGATAAGTACAAAATTATTGTTTCTGGATGGTCCAAAATCAGTGTTTTTATACCTATCTAAAAAATAGTCAAAAATTTTCATAAAAAAAATATAAAATTTGATCTCCAAGTATATTTTAATATAACAATTATGTTGAGCAATTCATATTAACTGTTCAAATTTTAAAACAAAGATAAAAAATACAATACAGACATGAGAAAACATTTGAACCCTCTTCTAAAATTTAACTATAAAAATTAACCTTTTCATTTACTAATGTACAACAAACCTATAAAATTTGCACCTCTAGTTCTAGAGTCATTTCTATTACATATATACTAGTGATTGCTTGTAAAATAAAATAAAATAATAACCACACCATATGTATTTTTGAACATAATTAACATTCTTTATGAAAATAACACTATCAACATTTTATTACAAAAAATTCTCTGTTACAACTGTATAAGTAATAGTTGTCTCCGAAGATGAAATTTCTTTCTTTTCCTTTTTTAATAGAAAAAAGGGTCTTCATTCATTGGGAAATGGAATGCTCCGGTTCTAGAGAGAACACAGGGATATTACCTCTGCAAATGAAGTGCAAAGCACGAACACTTCTTAGAAACCAAAGTCGATCGAAAAAGATTCAACTCAAACCAAGGGAGAGAGAAAGAGGCGACCTTTGCTCTCTCTTTGCCTCCCTCTATCTTTCTCTCAAACTGTGTTATACAACAATCTCAAATTAAGCTTATAGTTTGTTCTCTACTTCAATTCGATCAAACAAAGAAAAAGCTTCTCACCTTTTTGTTCCCCATACAACTGAGAAGGAATTGAGAGACTCTATTTTCTTTTCCGGTTTTGTTCTCTGGCAGCCGGGTAGAAAATGGTACTTATCAGCAACTTGTTTATTAATGAATTTATTTCTTTTTAGTTTTTGTGGTTTTGTTGGTTTGAGCTCATGCACAATATTACAATAAATTGATTCTTTTCTGTGAGTAAATGGGGCATCTTGACAGCTATGTTATTAATACCTCTAATGGCACCTTCTACATCAATTGTCAGAGAATGATGAATACCAGAATAATTTGTTTTCTCTCATATTGGAACAACTGTAAATATCCCTTGTTTCTTTGTATTACATATTAAGTGCACCCTATGGTTTTCTGAATTATCAATGGTTGACTTTAGAAATCTAGCTAGATGCTTGGTAAGAACAAAAAAGTGAATGAAATTGAAATATGATAACATGGTTATTATAATTTAATTCAACTTAATTTAGTTGGGTAGCATTTCTTTGATTTGCATGTCATGTAGTATGATCTACAATACCAAATTTGACATTATTAAAATTGGTGCCTAGTCTTGTTTTGGTGCCTTTTTATGTGATACATTATTAAAATTGGAGAATAATTGTTATTATTCATTTTTGTTTTGCTAGTCGGGCCCAAAAATTGCCGTGGGGTCGCATGTATGGGCTCCCTCAGACGACCCTGATTTGGTTTGGATAGATGGAGAAGTCTCTCAGATCAAAGGAGAGGATGCCACTGTTGTTTTGACCAATGGAAAAACAGTATGTTTATTTATTTTTTTCTTTCTTTATTTTATCATCTGTACCCCAGGAAATCAGAGATATCGTACATAACCAAACTCGAAATTTATTTATCGGTGTTTCCAACTTGTGTTCTTCAAGGATGCCGAAAGGCCTTAAAGAACCACTTACTGTTTCTCTCATAAGAGACAGAGCAGAGCGCCCAAGTGGGTATGTAGTATTCTATATATGGAGGATTTTGAGATTATTTGAAAGATTTTGGGTGTTACTTGAGCCTTGACCTATATTATGCATTGAAGTTGTGTAAGGTACTCGGACCTTAGCAGAACTTGGTCTATATGCTTATAAGAAATAAATTCAATTTGGCCTCTCCCATTTTGATGATCATTAATGCACTTGAGATTATTACTTTAATTTGTGGATTTTGTACTCCCTATTTCATGCTGCGCACTTTATGCTAAACTAAGCAGACACTATTGGAAAATACCATTTACACATCTAACTCGGTCACTTTTCTAATCTTGGAATAGTCATTTTTTCACTTCATGTCAATTTTTGTATGACTTTACGACATATATTCCATCGCCATTTTTTTATTTTTTTTCAGATTACAGTAAAAGTGGACAGTCTTGAAATGAAAGATACAGAGCTTCCAGAGGAAGGGATAGAGGACATGACGAGGCTCTCATACTTGCATGAACCTGGTGTTTTGCAAAATGTGGCTCTCAGATATTTCAGAAATGACATTTATGTGAGTCCAAATGAACTGATAACTTTATTTATACATCCGAACTGTTACTAGCATGCAGTTGGATGCTTGATCGTTAATTGAGGTATTATGAAGGGTAAATTTGTTAATTCATAACCAAATGCTGAGCTCTGATCATATAACCCCTTAAACTTCCTCCAAGCATCTATTGGTACACTCTGGTTAGGTACTGAAAGGCATTATGAATATCAGGAATTATACGAAACCTGCACATGAGCCGAAAGCCATATTTATTTTCCCCTTATTTCTTTTTGTTTATTTGTTCTTGCTTGGTGCTGAGAATACTGCAATTGGTTCTCCTTTTTTCCTGACTGATATTGTCACTGAGCATTTAGTATGGTAATCCTTGACCGAAACAATTTCATTATTTTTTATTCTCAGACATATGTCGGAAACATCTTGATTGCTGTAAACCCTTTCCAAAGAGTGCCACATCTAATTGGTGAAGACTTGATGAAAAAACACAAAGGAAAAAATATAAATGAGATTGCTCCCCATATTTTTGCTGTTGGAGACGTTGCCTATAGGTAAGTTATCTTGCTTTAATCTCATTGTGTACTTGACTTTTACTGTGACATATGATCCTAAAAAATTTATAGTCCATTTTCTTGGACATTTACTTGAAAAGGAAAATTTTACATTGTGAATCAATGTTTCTTGACAGAATTTCGACTCAAATTTGTAACAAGAGCCTGATTTTTGAATCTGTGTTTTCTGATGAATATTCAGGGCTATGATAAATGAACAGAAAAACAACTCTGTTTTGGTTAGTGGTGAAAGTGGTGCTGGTAAAACAGAGGCCACAAAGTTACTTATGAGATATCTTGCCTTTATTGGTGGAACATCTGGTTCGGGAGAGAGAACTGTTGAACAGAAAGTTTTGGAGTCTAATCCTATTCTTGAAGCTTTTGGAAATTCAAAAACAGTTAGGAACAATAACTCAAGGTAATTTTTTGATATATTACTTTTTATTTCATCAAGTTAGAGACACCGTTATTGTAAAATTTGCACTTCATTTGGTAGTTATAATCTTCTATTATTTTTGTGATGGTGCAGTCGTTTTGGTAAGTTTGTGGAGATCCAGTTCAATGACAGGGGAAAGATTTCTGGTGCTGCCGTCAGAACCTACTTGCTTGAAAAATCTCGTGTTTGCCAAATTGGTTCTCCTGAGAGGAGCTACCATATATTCTATTTCCTTTGTGCTTCACCACCTGAGGTATGAACTAATAAATTGTTGCCTCGACCTTCCATTCTTTGTTCTTATAGAAGTTATCCATGTCATTTCAAATTTATTGAATTTCTACATGGCAAACTATCTCAAAGTTATTGCGTTATAGTTTTGTATTAGGATCGAACAATGTTTTTTCTCGAAGCTTTGTCAAAAATGTCTTACTAATAATGCCATCCATGTAGTTGCATATGAAAATCATCAAATTTGAAGGCCATTTCTAGCCATTATATCTTCAATGAAAAGGGAACAGTAAATGTATACCAATGAATCAAATGATTTTTAATGTTATGATTTTCCTAATTACATGGACCATTTTTTTATTCAGGGCTCATTAGATCAGATTTTTTTTAAACCAGGATAATTAAAATAAATGTGGATAAATTACTGGAAGAAATTAATAGACGCGTCCTTGTTGGATCTGCGTTGAGCATTTCATGGTCCAAAAGCTTACAGTCTATTCTAGGATGTTAAGTATTTTTATAATGCCCATTGATTAATGTGATGAAATGTATGCACCATCCAGCATAGAGAGAGGTTCAAAGTGGGGGATCCACAGCAATTTAATTACTTGAACCAGTCAGACTGCTTGAAAGTGGATAGCATCGATGACCTCCAAGAATATTTGGACATGAGAAGTGCTATGGATGTTGTTGGTATGAATGAAGAAGAACAGGTTAATTTTATTAGCAATGGACTTTCTTTTTTTTCTTAAAATAAAACGAAAATTATGTCTCGAATAAATGCACACTAAATCTATGGTTATATGGACACTGAAAATTTGCAGGAAAAATAGAAACTTTAACTAGGTGGCGAACCTATAAGATGTTGTTCAGACACTAGTACTTGTTCCTATTAATTATTTTTAAACTTGTATCATCAGGATGGTATATTTCGGATTGTCGCAGCTATACTTCATCTTGGAAATGTTAACTTTTCGAAAGGAAAAGAACCTGATTCATCTCAGATTAAGGATGATCAATCAAGATTCCATCTGAATACCGCAGCTGAACTACTGAGGTACTTATTGCTCATTTACTCAAAAAGAAATACCTTCTAAATTTTACTTAATAATATACATATGGATTTACATTCATGGGGAGCATGTCTTGTAACTAATTGATTGGTATGTCATTCTAGCTAACTCGACCATGAGTTGAACCAAATTTTCTAATCAGAAATGCAAATGCTCAAAAGAATGAAACTTATAAGTTTGATGTTTGCATACAGGGTTGATGTGGGAAAATTAGAAAAGGCAATGATATACAAAAGGATCGTTACTCGCGAAGGCAGTATAGACAAGGAGCTTGACCCAAACTCTGCTATAGTTAGTAGAGATGGTTTAGCAAAGACAATTTATTCCCGTTTGTTCGATTGGTACTCTTTCTTTTTTCCTATATATATATATATATATAGAGGAGGGTTCAAATGCCTCCATTTTAAAAACTTTAATAACTCAAAATTTAAAACTAAAAAGTCAAAATAAAACCGTTGGATATGATCTACATCATTTTATCTATGCACGTGTAAAAAATTATGACATTTCAATTTTGTTTTGGTTGTCATCAAGAGCTTGTAAAAGATGTACTAATGTGGATAATTTCTAGACATTGATTTTTCAACTTATTGATTCACATAAAAACAAAATCAAAATGTGATATTTTTTTATGAGCACATAGATAAAATGATGTAGATCATATCCAATGGTTTTATTTTGACTTTTAAGTTTAAATTTGGAGTTATGAAAGTTTTTAAAAATGGAGGCATGGTGGAGGCACAAAAAATGGAGGCATTTGAACCCTCCTCATATATATATATATATATATTTAAATTTTACCATTATTAATTATTTTATAGAATACATATTGTATTTTGCAAGGCAAATGATGTTTATACTGATTACTTATTTGAAATATAGGCTTGTATGGAAAATCAATGTATCAATCGGGCAGGATCCAAATTCAAAAATACTGATAGGTGTACTCGATATTTATGGGTTTGAGAGTTTCAAAACTAATAGGTAAGCTCTCAATTTTAAAATATGAAATTTAAGGAGCAGAAATGATTCAAAGATAGTAATAGTATATAGCTTACATTTAATACTTTCCTTTTGTTTGCTTCTTTCATGAAATAGTTTCGAGCAATTATGTATTAATCTCACCAATGAAAAGCTACAACAACACTTCAACCAGGTATCTCTTTTGGATCTGTAATCTACATATACCTTAAAGAAATGAAATTCATTCGAGTCCAAAAGTTAAACCCATCACAACAGTCTACTCCAGATGTTCAGTACTTGCTGCTATCCACATCAATGAATAGCAGCAGGCAAAAGTTACTATTTTTCCTACTTTTTGGTTAACTATCTTGCTTAGGATTTCATAATTGAACTTTATTTCCATTTTGAATGAAAGGGTAATCCTTGCGACCAACAGAGCAAATTTCAAGTTTCTTGTAGCTTTCAAGGATGTGATTTTTAAAAATATGTTGTTTTCAACTTAATACAGCATGTGTTCAAAATGGAGCAAGAGGAGTATAACAAGGAAGAGATTGATTGGAGCTACATCGAGTTTAGTGATAACCAAGATGTGTTGGACTTGATTGAGAAGGTAAATAAGAAACTTCTGGATTAATTAATTTTTGCTGAGGGCTTGGCCTGGTTTCAAGAAGCAAGTAAATAAATTAAATGGACTGCCAAATTTAGGAGGCTAGTCCCTTTGAACTTTAAACTAATATGTCTAGTATTTCGATAAGATTTAACATAAGAAGCATATAAATTTACAATTTTATTCTCTTCTGTTACTTATCACAGAGAAAGGATCTCATTTTTGTTTGTTTAAGAACTGTTAATGTGTGGTGACAATATACTTGTTATTTTATTTTCAGAAACCTAATGGAGTCTTAGCACTACTTGATGAATCCTGGTAAGCCCTACATTTTGACCGTATTTACAAGTGATATATGTAAGAGTACTAGCATATGATAATTTTAAGATTAATTTCTAATGATTTTCATTTCTTCTTTTTCATTATTATTTGTATTTAACAGCATGTTACCCAGAGCAACACACGAGACATTTGCTTCTAACTTGTACAACAAATTCAAAACACACAAAAGGTTTAGCAAACCAAAGCTTTCACGCACTGCCTTCACAATTTCACACTTTGCTGGAGATGTAAGAATTTCTTCATGAATTGCAAGTCCTCCATGGATCTTGAGCTTAATATAGTGATCTGAAACTGAAATAAGCAGAATTGTTTTATGTACATTAAATGCAGGTGGTCTATCAGTCCGAACAATTCTTAGACAAGAACAAAGATTATGTGGTCCCGGAACAGAACGAGTTGCTCAATGAGTCTCAATGCCCCTTCGTGTCCAATCTGTTTCCTATTACAGAAGAATCTAAATCTGCAAAATTTAACTCCATTGGTACTCGTTTCAAGGTTATTTTCCATTATTCTCTCACACTTTATCCCCACCTGTTTTACTATTCCATGCAAGTTATTCCAAACTTCTCAATATAAAATGTTGTTTTTTTGGAAACTTTTACCTAGAGCTTAAATTTTATCTGATAATTTCTTATTATTTGGATAAATATCAGTTGCAACTGAACTCGCTAATGGATACTTTAAATGCAACTGAGCCACATTATGTGAGATGTGTGAAGCCAAATAATGTACTCAAGCCTATGATTTTTCAAAATTCAAGCATTCTCCAACAACTGCAATGTGGAGTAAGTAATTTATAACCAAATTACCATAACTTATATTCCAATTATTTTCTTCATTCAAAGGAACATTGATTCTAAATGTAACCTTTGGTGCAGGGTGTCCTTGAAGCTATTAGAATTAGTTGTCTTGGGTTTCCAACAAGAAGGACATTTGCTGAATTCCTTAAACGTTTCACAGTTCTTGGACCTAGTCTTATTGACAGAGTGTAAGTATCAAGATTTTCTTTAAGGTTCCACTTGGTCTCTTACATTGGTAAATTCTAACTACTTAATGCATTTATGTTATTTCTGGATTTTAGTGAAGAGAAGGAAGCATGCCGTAAAATTTTGGATAAGTATGGACTAACACGTTACCAGGTAAATAATGTTTTTTGGTCATAGGGATCCATTAGTTCTACTCTTTTTGGGTTTTGACCAAATATTGGTTTCTGTAGAAGTTGTATGTATATCTGGGTTCAGAACCCCTTTTGTGAATACACATTATATCAAAACTTTGATGCTAGCACAAAGAATAGATCTTAAGATGCGTCACATCATTGGCCTTGGCAGATAGGGAAAACAAAGGTGTTCCTGAGAGCAGGGCAAATGGCAGAGCTGGATGCCAGGAGAACAGAGGTGCTAGGACGTGCGGCAACAAAAATACAAAGAAAATGGAAGACTTATTACAAACGCAAGAACTTCCTCCACCTACGGGAAGTTAGTGCTGTTGTTCAAGCTGCTTGCAGAGGTAAGACCTCATTTCTTGAACATTTATATCAACTGATACTTCTTTTCACATAGATGCCGACAATTGTTCCTGTACTGGGTTTTTTAAAACATGGAAAGCAAAACTTTTTTCATGCATTGGATGTGTTGTTTTTAAAGTCATTCGACTCAATACTAAGAAATATTCTTTTTCCAACTCATAAATGTCATTGGTATACAGCTAAACTAGCTCGTGATCTGCATGAGCGTATGAGACGGCTAGATGCATCGATCAAAATACAAAAGTACTGGCGCCGTTATACCCTTAGAAAGTCCTATAAAAACCTTGTATCTAAGACAATCACAATCCAGACTGGTCTTCGTGCATTGAGTGCCCACTTGGCATTGGTAGACAAACTGAGAAACAGAGCAGCAACTCACATCCAGGTAATGCTGATTTCTTCTTTTTCTAGATGCTCTGCATTTTTTTTTTGTTTAAAAGAACATTCATATCAATCTATTTTTAGATAACTAGTCTTTCAATACTACCAGTTATTATTTATTTTGCTGAGAAGCTTATCTTTCTGCTGCATAGGCTAAATGGCGTTGCCACAGAAACTATATGGCCCACAAGCATCTTAAGAAAGCAACTATTACATCCCAGAGTTTGCGAAGATGGGTTCTTGCTAAAAGGGAACTCGGAAGGCTTAGAGAGGTATTGTATAATTTATTATAAATCATGCTAATTCACTCTCCTTTGTCCACAATCCTTCTTAATTTTTATTTATAGAAGTTTGACTATGTTTGAATGTTTTTTGTTAATTTTACAATAGATTGCAAAAGAAAAGGCACGTCTGGAAGAAGAGAGGAGGAAAAAGCTCGAGGAAGAAGAGAGGGAAAGAGCACGATTGGAAGCCGAGAGGATGGCATCAATGGCAGAGGAAGAAAGGCTAAGAGAAATTGAGGAAGCTGCAAAGCGGAAAAGGCAAGAGGAAGAAGAGAGGCAGAGAGCAGCCGAGGAAGCAGAGAGACGGAAAATACAGGAGGAAGAAGAGAGACAAAGGGCAGCCAAGGAAGCAGAGAGGCGGAAAATACTTGAGGAAGAAGAGAGGCAAAGAGCAGCTGAGGAAGCTGAGAGGCAAAAGCAGCTTGAGGAAGAAGAGAGAATAAGAGCAATTGAGGAAGCTGAGAGGCAAAAGGCACTTGCAGAAGAAGAAAGGCTCAGAGCAATTGAGGAAGCAGAGAGGCAAAAAGCACTTGCGGAAGAAGAAAGACGCAAAGCAATTGAGGAAGCAGAGAAGCAAAAAGCACTTGCAGAAGAAGAAAAGCGCAGAGCAATTGAGGAAGCAGAGAAGCAAAAAGCACTTGCAGAAGAAGAAAAGCGCAGAGCAATTGAGGAAGCAGAGAGGCAAAAGGCATTAGCTAAAGAAGAGATGCGAAGAGCAATCGAGGAAGCTGAGAGACAACAAGCACTTGAAGCCCAGAGGCAAAAGGCACTTGCAGAAGCAATGGAGAAGCAAGGAGCAGAAATGGATCAGTTACAGGTACATGTACTATTTGCTAAAATCCTATTGGGGTGTTCTAATGGGGTTCTATATTCGAATAGGTTGATGTTGTTTTTCTCCTTGACATCATCTAGCTACCAAAGTGAAAAACTATCTCCATGTAAAAATGAAGATCAAACTAATTTGACATCTGATATAGTAGATCCGTGACAATCACATATTATTCACATTGGCTAGATCCTTGATTGAATCATTACCACCTTCTCAAATCTTGTATATATAACATAATCAACTATGTTTTACTAATATCTCATCATATTGCAACAGGCGAAGTTCGACGAAGCAAGCCAAGAAAATGAATCGCTGAAGAAAGAATTAGCCAAGTTGCAAGAGAAATTTGGGGAAGCAAATAAAGAAATTGTCAATGGACTACAAGAAAACATCAGAAGGTTTGTTTCTTCTTCTAGTATAATTGAAGCATGTAGTTTTCTTTTTGTACTTGTCAATGGACTACAAGAAAACATCAGAAGGTTTTGTAGTTGTTGGTTTTTGTTTGTACAACTTGCGGAACTTGAATTTTTACAACTCTTTAAACTGTTTCTTTATTATCAGGATGAAAGTCATGTTATAAGTTGCAAATTCTATTTAATATTATCAACGTTATTTTTTCTTTTCATAGTTTCTTAAGTGATTCTATTAAAAAAGCAGAATTATTGCTTGAACATCTTGATTTGTCCAAACACCCCTGTAATATATTGTACTAGATGCATGAAAGTGCATACACTTTTCATCCTTGTTTTGAACTAAGCAAGAACTGCATGTATGAAACAGGCTTGAACAAGATAAAGCAACGCAGGAGGCGATGCTGCAGACAAAGGAGACACTATTGCAAACAGAAAGACAAGAACATGATGTAACAAGAAGGAAATTTTCAGATTCTCAAGAGAAGAATGAGGAGTTAACTAAGAAATTTCAAGGTGCTGATCAAAAAATTGTCGAACTTCAAATTGAATCAAAAAGGTTGGTGCATAATTTCTAAAAGAGTTTTTTTGTTGCCTTATATATCATAATAGTTTTGGACCAAATGTCTATTTGATTGGTGATATTTTGGTAGCCTAAGGATCTGTTTGGGCGGGGGATAACTATGGGATAAAGATATATATTACCGCCTCTCAGAGGTTATAGCTTTATCCCCTAGCTAGTTATCCCCAACTTATCGTAGGTTCTGGATAGGACCATTGACAAAAGGACTCTCAACAAAATTTACAATGCATTATTCCAATTAAACAAAAATTACAATAGTAGCTAATGTTCAATTCAAGTGGGCAAAAATTTCTCTCTAAGATGCTTGTACTCTTTAGTTATGACATCAATCGCGAACCTATACCTGAATTGCACAACATTTTACTCTAGATGGATATTGATTGAAAAATTGGTTGAAACTTAAATCAGGCAATCAGCAAGGTAAAATCCAAGAAGACCCCAAAAAATAGTAATGAGTGAGGGAGAAGTGAGATATATTGTGCATGTGTGAGATAAGAGAAAAGAAAGAGTTTCAGAAAGAGAGAGAGGGGGGGAGGGAATAAGCTGGGGAAAACATTGTCTAGCATCCATAGACTACTGGTCAAAAATCAAAATTGCAAGCTAAGCATACATGTTTTCTTTGGCAATAGGTATCAAGAAGAGGCTGCTGCGAAGGAGGTGATGCTACAAAGGGAGAAACAAGAGCACAAAGCAACACAAGAGGAACTCATTGACTCTCAAGCAAAGAATAAAAAATTGACAAGGGAAGTTGATGATGCTAATGATACTGCTGATCGTCTCCAGAGAAATATTAACAGGTTTGATGTTAATAGTATTATAATGGTATAGTTATTAATCTATCCACTGGTTGGTCCGTACAAGCTACCTTCCTCTTCAGAGGTCAAGTGTTCGACTCTTACCATGCAAATATCTATTTTAAGCTTTATCTTTTTTTTTTGGAGTTTTGGTGTTGGTATTTGTAAGCTTGACAGGTGACTTTGCAAATCTTATTATTTCGAGTGTGACGCAGGCTGGTAGCAACCCTAGCTACAAAAGATGCTTTGTTGCAAAATATCGAACAAGAACATTCTTCAACAAAGAAATTGCTCAAGGAATCAAAGGAGAAAAATGATGAAATAATTGAAAAAAATAATGGGTCTAATAAAATAATTGATCAACTACAAGATAATATAAAAAGGTTGGTTTATGAACTTATCTTTTATATGAAGTTCATGAACTATATAATATTCATATATACATAATAAGCTAACTAAATTGGTATGTGATACGTCCTGTCCCTGAGGAGCAGGCCGTATGGGAAGTTAAAGAAGTGGGCTCGTCCCGTCTCGAGTCGACGAGCTGAGACTATGAAAGAGCATGAATGTGAGAAGATATTAATGCTCTATCCTCTCAATACCTTGCTTAGTTAGAAATAAATGCGATCCCTGTAACCGGAAATTTTCCGCTTTAAATAGGAGGCTCCCTACTGTTGGGATGTCTTGTCAAAAACAGTAATGGGAGTTCGCATAGCAACAAGGGTGCCCGCATAATGGGCGGTAATACTCGCATAATTGGCGGTGACGCGAAGTCGATGTTGGACTGGGCCTTATCGAATGAGGCCCAACTCGACTTCGCGGGCCGAGTTGTTTTAAGTTGATCGGGCGAGGCTTAGTTTCGGCCTTCGCCCGGCCGTCCAGCCTTTGGGCTTCGGGCCTTACTTTGTTTGATCTCGGGCTGGCCCCCTGAGGGGGTCTGAGTCCCAACTTGCCTTTTAGACCTGCTGAGCAGTGACCCGATTGGGCTTTGTTTGATCTCGGGCTGGCCCCGGGAGGGGGTCCGAGTCCCGAGCTGTTCTTGGGCCGTGGCTATATTAAGGGCCTTGTTTTGCTTTATTTCGGGTTGGCCCTTTGCAGGGTCCGAATCCCGAATCTTTTATGGGCCAAATTCGAGTTCATTGAGGACCATTGGCACATGGGCCTATCAGTATGAAACTGGCTTGAGGAAGTCATAGCTTCAAAAGAAAATTCGTTCCAAATGGAACGACAACTACATTACGTAACAAAGAAATTACTCAAAGAATCTCAAGAGAAAATAGATGAATTATTAGAGAAAACTAAAGGTAGTAGAAAAAAAAATAAATCAACTTGAAGAGAACATAGAAAGGTTCGTACAATATTTATCAAATTAAGTAGTTAGATTGAATGCATGTAGTAGTAAACACAAGATAAAGAGCTATTTATTCGGTCATGAAACAGACTAGAAGAAATCAAAGCTTCAAAAGAGATGATATTGCAAAGAAAGCAACAAGAGCTTGAATCAATGAAAATTATACTTAAAGAATCCCAAGAGAGTAATGAAGACTTAGAAAAGAAAATCAAAGATGCCAATAAAATGATTGATCGACTTTGTGATGAGATAGAGAGGTTTGTTTTTCATATATTATTTTGTTTACAAAATTAATTTTCAGTACAAAAAATGAAGTCATTTTCTTTGTTCATATGATTATTGGTAAACTCTTCGGCTATTAATAGGCACGAGCAAAATATAACTTCAAAAGAGGCATTGTTGCAAATAGAAAGACAAGAGCATAGTGCAACAAAGAATTTTCTAAAGGCATCTCAGGGAAAACTGAAGAATTGATGGATAAGATGAAAGATGATAATAAAATGTTTGATCAACTACAAGATCAAATCAAAAGTTTGTTGATATATATGCATGCCTAATATATGACTAAATAAGATTTATTCTTTCGACAACAAAACTGGCTTGAAGAAACCATACTTTTAAATGAGACTTTGTTTCAAACCGAAAAACATGATCATGATGCAACCAAAAAATTACTTAAGGAACTTAGGGAGAAAAATGAAAATTGAATGAAAAAATACGAGTTTCTAATAAATGACTCAACCGTCTTTAAGATGAAATTGAAAGGTCCGTATGTACTATTCAATCTATGAAGTTTTTGCCTAAGTTAAATCTATTGATATCAAGTTCATTAATGAAACAGGCTTGAAGAAGCCAAAGCTTCAAAAGAGATGTTGTTGCACAAGAAACAACAAGAGCTTGATACAACCAAAAGTTTACTTGATGAATCCAACGAGAAAATCAATGAATTAGAAAAGAATTTCAAAGAATCTAATAAAAAGAACTGAAGGACTTCAAGAAGACATAAGGAGGTTTGCATGGGATTTGTTACGTCATTGTTAAGCTTACAAAATCAACACAAAATTAAATAAGATATTACCTCAAATGTTTCATTGCATTATAGTCCAAAAAAATTAGTATATCAAAAATTTTGATTCCTTCATGAAACAGGCTTGAAGAAACCATAGTCTCAAAAGAGACTTTGTTGGCTAAAGAAAGAGAAGAGCATGATGGAACAAAGAAACTACTTAAAGAATCTTATGAAAAAAATGAAGAACTAATGCACAAAATCAAAGATGTTAACAAAAGAATTGATCGAATGCAAGAAAATATGAAAAGGTACATAAGATAATGAGCAAACTTATTTGTATTGGATTGAACTGATACTCTTAAGATATATTTGTTCAATAATGCATGCATGAAACAGTCTCGAAGAAGCCTTATCATCAAAGGAGACTGTATTGCAAATAGAAAGACAAGAAAACGAAGCTACAAGAAAATTATTTAAAGAATCTAAGGAGCTAAATGAAGAGTTGGAAGACAAAATTAAAGATGCAACAAAAAAGTTGGAGCGACATCAAGAAGATCTGAAAAGGTTCACATTTGCAGGATTTAGCAACTTATTACAATAATTAAGCGCTTCTTTTAATGAATTATTGAACCCATTCAATCATGAGATAGGCTTGAAGAAATTATAATTTCAAAAGAGGCAACGGTGCAAACTGAACGACTAGAACATGATGCTACAAAAAAGTCACTTAAGGAATCCAGGGAGAAAATTGATGAATTGATAGAGAAGGTCAGAGATGCGAACAAAAGATTTGATCGACTTCAAGATGACTTGGAGAGGTTTGTAAAGAGCTTGTTTATAAAACTTAGCCGATACTTAGGTTGTTAACAATACTAATATGATCATATGCGTATTCCAATCATGACACAGGCTAGAAGAAGCTAAAGCTTTTAAAGAAAAACAATTGCAAGAGAAACAACAAGAACTTGATACACAAAAACATTTGCTTACTGAATCTCTAGATAAAATAGAGGATTTAGGAAAGAAAAACAAAGATGCCAATAAACGATTTGAAGAACTTCAAGGAGACTTAAAGAGGTTTGTAAAAGGATTTTAATTGGCTATTATTCAAGTTTATAAATCTAAATGATAAAGACCAAATTGTATTAAAATCTAATTCGGTCATGTTTGCAGGCTTGACGAAATCATAGCTTCAAAGGATACTTTGTTGCAAACAGAAAAACAAGATCATGATGCAACAAAAAACTTTATTAAGAAACTTAAAGAGCAAAATGATGAGCTATTAGATAAAATAAGAGTTGATAGAAAAAGATATGATCAACTTCAAGATGATGTAGAAAGGTTTGTTACTTTGCTAAAACAATCTATTTATAACAGTGGAAAGATCAAGCATTTAATATAATGAATTTAATCATGAAACAGGCTTCAAGAAGCTAGAGCTTCAAAAGACACTTCGTTGAAGATGAAACAACAAGAGCTCGACACAACGAAAAATTTACTTACAGAATCTTACGAGAAAATTGAAGAATTACAAAAGAAATTCAAAGATGCTAACATAACATATGATAGACTTCAAGAGGATATGAAGAGGTTTGTAAAGAGTTCAGAATCTCAGTTGTTAGGCTTACAATACCAACTCCTATTGATAAAAATCCAAATTACGACCTTCTCATGTTAGCATCATTTATCAAGTGATTGATAATTAGAAGTATTTGTTGCATCATAAATAGGTTTGAAGAGATTATAGCTTCAAAAGAGATGTTGATAGAATCAGAAAGACAAGAACATGAGGGTACAAGGAAATTACTTAAAGAATCTTATGAGAAAAATGAGGAACTAATGGATAAAATCAAAGAGGCTAATAAAAGAGCTGATCGCATTCAAGAACAAGTTGAAAGGTACTGGCAACTTAAATTAAAAATCTTCCTCATAATCAAACAACTAAGATGAAAACTTTAATTTGTTCAATATTGAAACAGGGTCGAAGAAACTTTGTCCTCAAAAGAGTCTTTGCTGCAAGTGGAAAAGGAAGAGCATCAAGAAACAAAGAAATTAATTAAGAAGTACAAGGAGCAAATTGAAGACTTAGAAGAAAAACTCAAAGATACTAATAAAAAACTCAATCGACATCAGGATAATGTGGAAAGGTTCGTAAACTATCACGGATGATTGGAAAAAAATACTAATTTTTTCATAGTGAATAATTAATTAAATTCATCCGTGATATAGGCTTGAAGAAACAATATCGTCAAAAGAAACAACGGTACAAGCCGAACGACAAGAACACGATAGAACAAAAAAGTTCCTCAAGGATTTTAAGGAGCAAAATGATGAATTAACAGAACAAGTCCAAACTGCAAATAAAAAAGTTGATCGGCTCCAATATGACTTAGAAAGGTCGGTACAAATATTTTCTTACAAAAAAATATACATAATGTGTTATAAGATGATTTTAATTTATGTTTAATCCAATCATGAGACAGGCTTGAGGAAGCCAAATCTTCAAAAGACACATTATTGCAAAAGAAGCAACAAGAACTTGATAGAACAACAAATTTACTTTCAGAATCTCTTGAGAAAATCAACAAGTTAGATGGAAAAATCAAAGATGCTAACAAAAGATTTGATGAACTTCAAAGCGAGATAAAGAGGTTTGTGCAAAGTTAGCTTCTTCATTGTCAAGTTTACAAAACCAATTGAGAACCAATCTTTAGTCTAGTGGCCTATGAAAGGTCGCAGATTCAAAACCCAAATTGGGGATCCATTATGGATATTAATATATAACTCAGGCTTGACCCTTAGTGTTTCTCAAAAAGTTTACCAAAACAATTCATATAATAGAGATCCATGGCAATTTAACTCACCTCATAAACTATCCCAATATATTAACTACAAATTTTACTAAAGCTATTTTTCCACTATGAAACAGGTTGGAAGAAAATATACTTCTGAAAGAGACATTATTGCAAACAGAAAGGCAAGAACATGATGGAACAAAAAAGCTACTTAAGGAATCTCGTGAGAAAAATGAAGAAATAATGGATAAAATGAAAGAAGTTGACAAAAGATCTGATCGATTGCAAGATAACTTAACAAGGTTTGTATAAAATTAAATTGAGGTTGTTGAACTCTCCTCTGTTTTATCAATGTTTTGGGTTAAGTTCTTCATTTGTTAATAAAACAGACTTGAAGAATCCATATCAGCAAAAGAGAGCTCATTGCAAATAGAAAGGCAAGAGAATGAAGAAACAAAGAAGATACTTAAGAAACTTAAAGATCAAAATGAAGAATTAGAGGAAAAAATCAAAGAAGCTAACAAAAAGATAGATCGTCATCAAGCCACTGTGGAAAGGTGCATAAGCAGATGAATTTATTAATTTCTGTCATGTAGAATCTAACTTTTCATAGTGGATAACTAAGATTGCTTGGGAATAAAATAGGCTTGAAGAAACTATTTCTTCAAAAGAGGAACAGGTGCAAAGTGAACGACAAGAGCATGATGCAACAAAGAAAATACTCAGGGAATCTAAATTAAAAGTTGAAGAATTATCAGACACAGTTAGAGATGCGGACAAAAAATTTGATCGGCTTCAAGACAAGATAGAAAGGTTAGTACTAGTCCAATTTTAGATGGTCATTATAAGCTCTTATTTCTATGGGGGTAAAGATTGATCACTTTCTTTATGAAACAGACTTGAAGATGCCGTAAATTCCAAGGACACTATGTTGCAAAATGAACGTCAAGAAAACGTTGCAACAAAGAAATTACTTAAAGAATCTCAACAAGAAAATGAAGAATTGGAAAAGAAAGTTCGAGATGCTAGTAAAAAAACCAATCGTCTTCAAGACAATGCAGAAAGGTTTGTGAACAATAATTACCATCTATACATATGATAATATTACTTTTTTTTAATGTTGATACATAATCCAAGTTACAATAAGTATGTGAGACATAAATCACGATTTTCAGTGGACATAATCTAGATGATATTAACTGAGTCATGGAACAGGCTTGAAGAATCAATAACTTTGAAAGAGTCTTTATTACAAAAAGAACGACAAGAGCATGAGGTCACAAAGAGATCAATTAAGGCGCTTCAAGAGGATAATGAAGCGTTAGTGCAAAAGAACAAAGAAGCTAACAAAGTTATTGATCAACTTCAAGAAGACGTGAAAAGGTTTTGATGCTAAAACTTTACTATTAATTTTGCATGATAGAGCCAAGTTCAATCTATTCCTAAACTATAACAACTCCAGAAAATGATTTTTAAGACGAAAATATCTTTATTTATAAAATTTCAACAGGCTTGAAGAATTTAAGGCTTCAACAGAAGCCATATTGCAAACAGAAAGACAAGGACATGATGCAGCCAAAAAGTTACTCACAGAATCTCAGAAAAAGAAAGAAGAATTAGAACAGAAAAGCAAAGATTCCAATGACAGAACTGTCCAACTTCAAGAAGATGTAAAAAGGTCCGTACATAGCAAATTTCCATCGATTATTACAATCGCAAAAATGTGCATCTTTCCTGGGTCTAATTATCTCTATTTCTTTTTTCTTTTTGCCGTTCTCATACATTATTTGGAGTGTCCGACCGAGCCAAGATAACAATCAACAGGTGCCAAAGGTTGAGGGATCTAACCCTCGCTACAGTAAGTTAAGCGCATGCATGTCCCATATAGGACCAGAAAACTTGAGTTAACGAGTCGAACCCTTGACCTCTAGCAGCAGTGGATTTGTTTATTAGCTATAGCTTTTTACAGCAATATATTGTGAATTAAGTTCTTAAAAGCAAATAAGTTTTACTATTGCAATGAAATAGGCTTGAGGATAGCCTAGCTGCAAAGGATGATGTATTACAAACAGAAAGGCAAGAGCATGATGTTACTAGAAGATCGTTGAAACGTTCTCAGGATGAATACAAAGAGCTAATGAAACAAATGGAAGAGGATCGTGAAAGAATTAATGAGATCCAAAATGACATGCAGAGGTCTATTTTATTTTTTTCATATTAGTTTTTGGTATTGGTTTACATGCATTTAAACTAATTATTCTATTCGGCACATCCAATACAGACTCAAAGAAAGTGAAATCGGAAAAGAGACACAATGGCAAACTGAAAAACGTGAGCATGATGCAACAAGGAGAGAATTGGTTGAGACAAAGGAGAAAATGAAGGAGCTATCGCAAAAAGCTGAAAGTACTGACGAAAGAATTGGTCAACTCCAACTAGAACTGAAAAGGTTTGGAACAATTAACAGTGTAGATAACCATACCAAAAGAATTGGCAATATATAGTGTTATATAAGTCTCACATTCACTAAAACTTTCTTTTACTCCTTAGTTTTACAAAACTTCAGTATGGCTAAAATTGATTCTTTCCTTGAAAATATAGGCTTGGGGAAGAAGTTATTGCAAAGGATGCATCAGTGCAAATAGAAAAAAGAGAGCATGAGGCAACACAGAGAGCACTTGCACAAGCCAAAGAATATAGTGAAGAATTGTTAAAAAGAAATGAGGCCTCTAGTAGCAGAATCGATAAGCTACAGGAAGACATGGCAAGGCTATACTTCTATTTATGATTCTTGAGTTAATTGTAGCATCAAATTTTAGATACCTGCTGCTTGATACCAAGACTGGTTTAATTGATTCTGCAAGTAAGTGTTCTCACTTTTTCTCCCAATTTTTGTGTTTCTTTGGACCATGGCTCCACTGGTAATAATTAAGTAAAATTTTCCAGTACAAACAGATAAGTTTAGAAGTGAACAGGTTCCTATGTTATGAACTAACTAGTGTAGTCTCTAGTACTGCAACCCTTGACAAACACTATTGCACTACTATACAGAACAAAATTTGGTAGCAGAATTTACTAGATAAGTTTTATTTTGGTGTGCTGAGTCATACCAGCTGTTTTTTCTTAGTGACAGCTGCCAAATTTGATGGATTTCTATTTTTAAGATAGTGTAGTAGATTAATATTCGAGCAAAGAACATTTTTTTTCAATTTGATGCTGAATGAGACCTAATCAATGCAGATTTGAAGAGAGAGCTAAAGAAATGCAAGAACAGATGCTAAACGGAAAACTAGAAATTTATGATGCAAGGAAACAAGTAGCTGATGCTGAACTGAGAAACAAAGAATTGCTTCAAAAGATCCAACTTGCTGATAAAAAGATCAGTCAGTTGCACGATGCACTAAAAAGGTTGGCTTCTTTATCAGTTTGATATATTGCTGTATTTTTAAAATAAATAACAGAATTGAAACCTCCAAATTTCAGTCGAAAATAGTTGGTTTTCAATTATATATATATCAGGTTATGTTGTTATTAGACAGTAATAAAAGTACTACGCAATTAGATTGTAATTTGTTTCAAAAATGTTCATATGTACCAATTATTTCCCAACTATAATATCCATAATAGTAGCTGTAATGTTTTAACAGTATAGCCTTATGGTATACCATTTTTACTTTGTCAATGAAATAGGATTGAAGAAAATGCAAGACAGAGAGAGATAATGCTACAAACAGAGAAACAACAGCATGCTAAAACCAAGAACTCACTCTCTAGTGCCAATGGAAAAATCCAACAACTAGAAAGGCACATAGGCCAATTTCAAGAAGGTGTGAAAAGGTAGGTCCCTTTTTCTGTCACATTGTTTTCTTAGAACGCAGCACGCATCACCCAATTTGGTTGACCAAATATTTGTCTTCTAATTGGTACACTAATACCTTCTGCAACGAGGCTCAGCTGATTTGGGGGTTACCGTTGAGATAACGGGTTCAATTGATGAAGACGAGTTAATGGGCAGCATGGTCAGCACTCCAGGGCAGGAGGGAATTAAAAGAAGGGACACTGACATCGGGGTCCAAGACGGTGTAGTGAACCTGAGAAGAAATGGAGAGAAGACTGGCGTTGAAATTCAGCGAACCGCTTAAGCGATAACATTCAGAAGTTTGTTAGAGGAGGTTGCGCCAGCTCAACTCTTTCTGCTGACATGGCAACCGTAGAATAATTTCATTAATTCTGTACTCGTTTTTCTTACTTCTCTTTACATTTTGCATCGCCTATATAAGGCCAAAGCTCCCATGGAGTTGTATCCAGAATTTTGATAATAAAATAGGCGAATTGCTTTGAGCATTCGTGCGTTGGTTGCTTGTCAGCTCCTTCGCTTTTATCCCAAATTAGTCTTTCTCTTTACTCAAGTTCAATTCTTTTGTTTCATTTCTGCAATTGAGATCTAAGCTCGTTGCAATTGTGGTATCAGAGCCGATTCACATCTGGGAAGCTAGTTAGTAGTAGTGATGCCGCCAAAAAAGGTTTCTGATTTTCCTGAAGGACTCGGGTTAGATCTGATAACCCTCAATGATAGACTAAACCAAATAGTTCGAGACTCACAGTCATCTTCTCAGACGCGAGACGATCATGTCATTGCTCTTGAGCATCGTTTCCAAGGTGCTGAAGCGGGAATTAATGAACTGAGAGGCCACTCTGAGGTGTTGAGAGAGTCAGTCAACGGCCTTCAAACGCTGCTCCGAGACATAGCAGCTCGATTGCCCGAGAAGCAAGTTGACATAGGGCAAGGCAGTCGTACAGCTCATTCTAATCATTCCTCAGAAGGAGGTGACGATTTCAGGAAACCACCACCTGGCCCTGATTTCAGGCAAGGTAATGAGTACAATGACCATTCTAATCAGAGGGTTTATTTACCACGGGTGGATATGCCGGTTTTCGATGGCAATAAGGCTGCTAGTTGGTTAGAACACTGTAGACTTTACTTTGAAGTGAACCAAACTCCTAAGAATTATAAAACCAGATTGGCAACCTTGAGTTTTACTGGTGATGCTGATGAATGGTACGATTGCTATCGGGTTGAGCACCCGAATCCGACTTGGCCAGAATTAGTCGATGCCGTTTTCGAGCGGTTCAAGCTGAGGAACAATGTCAACCCAGTGATTCAGTTCAAAAAGGTTCAGCAGGAGGGTACAGTGGATGAATACGTCAGAGAATTTCAAAGGGCAAAAGCTAGGTTATTGGCTGGAACAGGCATAAAAAGTGAGTATTTTTTTGTGTGGAGTTTCGTGTGTGGATTGAAAGAAGAAATTCAAAACTCCATTCATTTGTTCAAACCTCAAACTTTGAATGAGGCTTTTAATTTGGCACTGGAGATTGAAACGGCTATTGGGCCTGGTGATAAGAAGCCTACCTTCCTCAGAACTCAAACCATTCCTAACCACAGACCAAACAACATTTTCAATTACAAAAACTTAGTTGCCAAACCACCTGATGGAGGGTACAGAAGAAACTGTGAACAACCTAATAGCACCAAACCTTTCACAAACAACAAACCTAACTCAAATCTTACCATAGACCAAAAAAGAGCTCTTGGCCTTTATTTCAAGCGCTTGGCCTTTGTTTCAGGTGTAATGAAAAATGGGGTCAGGGTCATAGGTGTAGTAAAGGGCTACACACTATGGAAGGAGAAGAAGAGGTGGACTTGGATGCACAGTACAACCGTGAGATGGTGGAATTAGAGAATGAAAGAGATAAAGAGGTTGAACGAGAGGAGGAAGAAGTGATCCTTGGTACTTTGAGTGGTACTAGTAAAGCTGGAAGAAAGAGAACACTACAGTACAAGGCAGCAATTCGAGATACTCCTATTTGTTTACTGATTGACACAGGAGCTTCCCACTCTTTTATCAATCCTTCTCTGGCACAAACTTTGAACTTGCCTACCCATCCAACAAAAACCCTCAAGGTGAGGAGTGCAGGAGGGGAAGAGTTAATTTCCAAAACCAACTGTAAAAATGTTAGTTTTAGTGTGCAAGGTTACTCTTTTGATGCTGACCTATGGGTAATGGAAGTGATGGGATATGACATAATTTTGGGAGTTGATTGGATTGCCGAGCAAGACAAGATTGAACTGATATTGAAACAAGGATTAGTGACAGTAGAGAACAAGGGTAAAAAAAGTCAATTTGTTAAGCGACAAGGATGATGCTGAGGTCCAAGTGTTAGAAGGAGTACTGAATGTGATAAAGGAAATCAAAGAAGGGAGTCAAGTGTATTATGCACACATCTCAAAATTAGATGAGGATAGTGAGAAGAAGGGTACAGTGCTAAACCCTACAGTATCTGCAATGCTAGACCGATTTTCTGATGTTTTCTCTGAACCAAAAACCTTACCCCCACACAGAGCCATTGACCATCAAATCACCCTTAAACCTGATTCCCAACCTATCAACATCAGACCTTATAGATTCTCCTATTTCCAAAAGTCTGAAATTGAAAAAATAATCAAAGAACTATTACAACAATCTTTCATCCAGCCAAGCACTAGCCCATATTCAGCTCCTGTATTACTAGTTAAGAAGAAAGATTCAACCTGGAGAATGTGCATTGATTACCGAAAATTAAATGATCAAACTGTGAAAAACAAATTCCCAATCCCTCTCATTGATGACCTCTTGGATGAATTGAATGGAGCCCATTACTTTTCTAAACTTGACCTAAGAGCAGGCTACCACCAAATCAGAATGGCTGAGAAAGACATCCCAAAAACTGCCTTCCAAACCCATGAAGGCTTATATGAATTCAAGGTCATGCCTTTTGGATTGACCAATGCCCCTGCCACTTTTCAAGCCCTCATGAACAGTACCTTTAAACCTTTTTTGAGAAAATTTGTGTTGGTCTTTTTTGATGACATACTTGTGTATAGCAAAGATTTGGACTCTCATGTGTTACACCTCCAAGCTGTGTTGCAAAAATTACAGGAAAACCAGCTCTTTTGTAAAAAGTCAAAGTGTGAATTTGGAGTTCATAAAATAGAGTATTTAGGCCACATAATATCAAGGGAAGGGGTAGCTACTGATCCAAAGAAAATTAGGGCAATGGTAGATTGGCCAGTTCCAAAGACAGTCAAAGGGTTGAGGGGTTTCCTAGGGTTGACAGGATATTATAGGAAATTCATCAAGGGATATGGGATAATCTCTAAAGTCTTGACTGATCTATTGAAAAAGAACTGTTTCAGATGGAGTCCAACAGCACAACAAGCTTTTGATCAATTGAAGGAAGCTATGGTGACATCTCTAGTCCTTAAACTTCCTGATTTCCAACAACCTTTTGTGGTGGAGACTGATGCCAGTCAAGATGGCATTGGCGCAGTGCTCATGCAGAGTAGAAGACCTGTTGCTTTTTTGAGTAAAAAACTAGGATTGAAGAATCAGTCCCTATCCACTTATGAGAAAGAACTATTAGCATTGTTCACTGCAGTGAATAAGTGGAGACACTACCTCCTTGGTGGTGAATTTGTGATCAAAACCGATCAAATCAGCCTAAAGTACCTATTGGAGCAAAGAGTCAACACTCCCATGCAACACAAGGGATTGAGTAAGTTACTTGGGTTGAATTACAAGATTGAGTACAAAAGGGGAGTTGAGAACAAAGCAGCTGATGCTCTCTCAAGGCAGGAGAGACAAGAAGGGAGTGAAGTAGAAGGGCAGAATGGGAAAAAGAGTACTAATGCAGATACAGGAAGGGCAACAACAGATGTAGTAGCAGAAAATGGAGGACAAATAGGAGAGATAAAAGTAGTCAGTGAGTTAGTGCCTAAGTGGATAGAAGAAGTGAGGAGTAGCTATGAGAATGATAAGTGGATTGAGGAACTAAAAGAGAAGTTGAGTGATGGCAGTGCAAGGCTCATACCACATCATCTCACTGAGTACCAGGGAATAATTAGATATAAAGGCAGAATTTGTATGGGTGATCAAGGAGGATGGAGGCAAAAGATTTTGAGTGAACTACATGGTTCCAGCTTAGGGGGGCATTCTGGTATAACGGCAACGTACCAAAGAATTAAAAGACAATTTTATTGGCCTAAAATAAAGGAGTCAGTGCATGCCTATATCCAAGCTTGTGTGAACTGTCACCTCAACAAGGCTGAACATGTGGCCACTCCCGGATTGTTACAACCATTGCCAATTCCAGATGAGGCATGGAGCAGCATCGGCATGGATTTTATCACTGGGCTACCAAAGTCAAAGGGGTATGAAGTGATACTGGTAGTAGTTGATCGGTTAACCAAGTATGCTCATTTCATTGGGCTGGCACACCCCTTTACTGCATCCACAGTAGCTCAAGCATTTATGGAGTTTGTTTACAAGCTACATGGATTACCCCTTACAATTGTATCAGATCGAGACCCGATATTTACCAGTCGCTTTTGGCAAGAACTAATGATTAAATTGGAGGTTAAGTGAATATGGGAACAGCATATCACCCACAGTCAGATGGTCAGACAGAGAAGGTGAACCAGTGCTTAGAGCAATATCTCAGGAGCATGGTATACGATAAGCAAGGAAAGTGGGCCCAGTATTTGCCATTAGCAGAATGGTGGTACAACACCAACTGGCACAGTGCAACAAAGGTTTCGCCATTTGAGGCTTTATATGGCTATCCACCACCACAGCTTGGCCTAGGGAGTGCCCCGAAAAGCCCAGTGGAATCAGTCAATGCCTTTTTGAAGGATAGACAAACAACCATGATTCAGTTGAAACAGAATTTGCAAAAAGCACAAGAACGGATGAAGAGGAACGAGAACAAGCATAGAAGCGAGAGGAAATTTGAGGTGGGTGTTTGGGTGTACCTGAAATTACAGCCGTATCGTCAAGTTACAGTCGGAGGTATGCGTAATCAAAAGCTGAGTTCCAAGTATTATGGGCCCTTTGAGGTGATTAAGAAGGTGGGTACTGTAGCATACAAACTCAATCTACCGCCCGAGTCACTGATCCACCCAGTGTTTCACGTCTCTCAACTCAAGGCCAAGCTAGGGGAGACACAGGTACCTTCACCAACTCTGCCAATACTAGGTCCGAGTTCCAATTCAATTCCAATACCTCAGCTAGTGCTAGATCAAAGGATGGTAAAGCGGAGGAATTCAGCAGTAGCTCAGTGGTTAATCCAATGGAAAAATCAGACCCCTGAAGATGCCACATGGGAGGATTATGAAGTGATAGCTCAAGATTTCCAGACTTATTTCGTGAGGGACGAGCGAATTTCGGTATAAGGAGGGGGGAATGCAACAAGGCTCAGCTGAGTGGGGGTGACCGTTTTGAGATAACGGGTTCAATTTGGTGAAGACGAACTAATGGGCAGCATGGTCAGCACTGCACGGGAGGAGGGGAGTTAGCGGCGCAAGTGACCGGGTCGCAAGACGTGTAGTGCCGCAAAGTGAGAACGCTGGCTTAAATTCAGCGGCAACCGGTTAATACAGCTTGAACTTGTAGAGAGTTGCCCACTAACTCTTCTCTGACATGGCAACTCGTAGAATATCGCATATATTCTTATTCGTTTTCTTCAATTACTTCTTTTTTACATTTCCATCGCCTATATAAGGCAAAAGCTCCTATGGAGTTGTATCCAGAATTTTGACAAGGAATAGGCGAATTGCTTTGAGCGTTCGTGCGTTGGTGTATTGTCAGAACCTTCGCTTTTATCCAAAATTAGTCTCTCTCTTTACTCAAGTTCAATCCTTTTGTTTCATTTCTGCAATTGAGATCTAAGCTCGTTGCACCTTCATCTAAACTGTTTATTTCATACAACGTAGATATGAACAAGATGTAAACGCCAAGATCCAGTCAGAGAAACAACAGCATGATGCAACCAAGCGAGCATTGTCTGATTCCCAAAGAAAAAACCAAGAATTGCAACAGAAAGTTCAATTTTCCGAATCAACTATCGAGCAACTTCATGAAACCAACAGGAGGTTTGTAAAATATATTACCTCCCCAAAATTACAAGATATGACAAACCCTCCTTTGATAGTACTTAATATCTTGATCCCTACAGAACTGCTTACAATGATACCAACTCTCAGTGGATGATTTGTATAAAAGTTTAGTTTTCATGCTTAATTTGAAACAAGTGAAGCTATAATTATATTCATGGATATAACTATTTGCCCGTTCATCTAGTTTAGCTAAAAATCTCCAAATACCTATTTTTAGTGTATCCTTATATGAATACGTGATAGATTAATTGGTTTCTCTGATTCTTGATGACTGTACAAAAGCATAGCATTTTAATCTCTTCTATATAACCAATCATTTGTATGGTTATATTAATGTAACTCTAATTATTTGGAACAAGGTTCGAAGAGAAAGCATTGAATTTGGAGCAGGAAAATAACTCTATTCGCCAAACCGGAGCCAAACTTCCTCCAAATCTACGGAGAATGGGAAGTCAGATCTCTCAGGTATGTGTTGTAAACTTGTAATATTAGAGAGTATCATTTTTCATTTTGTCCAGATCAAATTTGTTTTAGCCTTGGAATTGTTTTGTTTTGTAAAAACCTAATTTCATTAATCCCCAAACTTGGAATATATAGAGAGTACATATTACATAGAGGTTCCTAAACTATTCCCTAATTACTCTTTTACCAAAATACCCTTGATACAATCTTAATTCTCAACACTCCTCCTCAAGATGGGCGAAAGATATCCACTAAGCCCATCTTGCCACACAATCTAGATAAGATCTAATGAACTAAGTCCCTTGATGAGGCAATCTACCACTTGATCCCCGGTTGGAACATGACTTAGCTTCAGTAGTCCACTATTCAGTTTCTCCTTGATGAAGAACCTATCGATCTCAACGTGTTTGGTTCTGTCATGCTGGACCGGATTGTTGGCAATGCTGATTGCTGACTTGTTATCGCACCATAGCTTCATTTGAGTTCCTTGATCCATCTTTAGCTCCACCAATAGGGCTCTAAGCCACAACAACTCAGTAACTCCTAAGGTCATGGCTCTGTATTCTGCCTCTGCTGTCGACCTCGCTACCACCGACTGCTTCTTACTCTTTCAAGATACCAAGTTGCCCCCTACAAACATGCAAGTCGCCGGCCTGTCCCTTTCTCTTGAAAAAACATCTTAGGAATATCAAAAGAAACGATGCATTTGAGTTGTAGGATAATGGTACTAATGGATAACAGGTTTACGGGAAAAGAAAGAACATGCAACACATTAGAAATGATCATGGACTTGGTACACTTAACAGTACCCTTGCCTACAACGGGTTGTGCGGTACCATCGGCAGTCTGAATGCTTTCTGGAGCTGCAAGATGAGTGTAGGTGAGAAACTCATGGTGAGCTCTCGTGACAGCACCTCTCTCTTTAGAATGCTTTGGACAGACCCTGCTCAAATGACATCACACCACAGTTGTAACATTTGCGAGTCTCACTGTGACTCAGGTTCGATGCCGCCAAGGCCAATCGCATCAACGGTGACTGTTGTGGTTATGTTTCTGACGTCGACACTGACGCTGAAGCCTCCGCCTGCTTCATGAACCTTACCAACATCTTCATATCAGCCTCGCTTATTATTTTGAAAACTTCTTCCATCTTTCAACTTGTACTTACCCCACAATGATAACACAAGTTACAATTCTTCTCACGACTCACAAAAAATTACATCAAACAACACCAACAGCAAGATTCATTGCTGAAATCACTATTCATGGGTACTGTAGCACGCGGATACTGTAGGCCCGTTACTGTAGCAGATCCTTTTTTCAGACGAGATCTAGGCCCCTCCATCGATGGCCATGCCATGTCCCTCTTCTTTATCTCAACCACCACGGGTTTGTGGGAAAAGCCCCCCCCCCCACACGGGCGACGGAGGAGAGAGGGGCGGACCTCTGTGAGAGTTGGCGGAGAGAGAGAAAGTAGCAGACTGAAGGGGCGGGTATTGTAGCGCGGCGGGTACTATAGCTCTGATACCTTTTGTTTTGTAAAAACCTAATTTCATTAATCCCCAAACTTGGGATATATAGAGAGTACATATTACATAGAGGTCCCTAAATTATTCCCTAATTACTCTTTTACCAAAATACCTTTGATACAATCTTAATTCTCAACACATGGTCATAGATATGCAGTCCTAATTGCATTTTGCGTACCATTTAGCAGAGAATGTCAGAGAGCTTCAATGGCTACAATGCTCCAGAGTCTCCATATCATGCACCAAGAGCACCAATGGTGAATACATTGTTAAACTTGTGTTGAAATGTTTAACTAGTTCATTAAGACAACATTAAATAATCAGCTTGGAACTTCTTTTTCTGATCATCTAGTGCTATAACCATGCAAATATATGACATATCAGGGGGTAATAGGTCTTTGTTCTTGTTTAATAGAAATAATTGTTTTTTTTTATACTCAAATTAAATAATGAATAATCATATGTAGAGTACCACTCCGAGAGGAGATTTCTATTCAGAGGATGACAGAGAACAAAATGCATTTGATGAGCAACAACAACAGGTTAGCTAAAAGCTTGATTTCTTTAGGAAACAAAAAAATAACTTTTAACTCTTTTCACAACAATAATTTATTTTCCCATTTTGGAAACATATTTTATTTTTTATACATTTTTACAGGAAAATCAAGAGGTACTACTGATGAGGTCCATCTCACAGTATCTTGGATTTCAAAACGGCACGCCAGTTGCAGCCAATTTCATATATAAGTGCCTCGTAAATTGGAAATCATTTGAAGCTGACAGGACTGGTGTCTTTGAACATCTCATTCAGAAAATAAGCTCTGCAACAGAGGTGTGAAATCACTATATTTTTTGCAATGTTTGTTAAGGCAATGAGTGAAGTGCTCCAAGGACAATTGTATTATAGAATGTTATCCAAGGAATATTTCCATACATTCAGCTTTTTCCTCAACTTTATGAGGCCAAACTTAAAATGTCTTCTTTCCATATGTTTGTTATTTCAGGATCAAGATAATAATGAGACATTAGCATATTGGATTTCAATCTTATCTACGCTTGTGCCTCTCCTGCAAAAGATACATAGAACAAGTGGTGTACCTGCTGGACCAACCCCAGTACGCAGACGCAGGATGTCGCGGGTAAGCAAGAAAACTTAGCTATTTCATTTTTCTTTTGTAGAGAGAAAATATCATCAGGATTTCCCATTTAATTATAATTTCGGACAATCAAGAAACAGATTCATTGATATATATTTGATTTTTTGCTGTTCCCTCTTTGTTTCACTGTTGTTTAATTATGAAGTTGAGGTTATTTTTAGAGCTCAATTGAGGCTTATACATCAAGACTAAGTGACCACATATTCCTGTATATCAGGCCTCACCTAATATTAAGCATTCATGGCACGATTAAACTTAATTATTTATCACTTTTTACTAAGTATTATTTCTGGAAACTAGACATCCTCCTCTATGAGTGGTTTTGTCACCAATTTTGGAGGTGCTTCCGGCAGTGGTGCGAATTTCATACAACAACTTATAATGCTCCTTGAAAAGTTGCTGGCTACCATTAGAGACAACTTGAAGAACGAACTATCCTCATTGCTGGGTATCCAGGTGAACCTACTTTTTCTAACTTGTTCATCAGTTCATAAAAAAATTGTTTAAATTTGTTATAATATTTTTTTTCTTCGCTCCAATATTAAAAATTTTGGAGTTAGAGGCCATGATGAAGCAATGTGCTTCATACGCCATGTTTCATAAATTCACATAAAATTGTCAGGAACAAAACGTAAATTCACTTTGATCTGATAGCCTAATACTAAGAAATTTTGCTGGTGAGTGAACCAATCACAAGAAAATTATCATGATTACGGTTTGATTGTAGCAAACCTAATGAATAATAATTGTATTTATGTAATAAATTTCTTACTCTGTTAAATAAATTTCAGGCACCGAAAGTTTCACGTATGAGTTCAATGAAAGGACTTGGGCAAGCTTTGGGCTCTGCTACTGGACAGTGGCAACAAATTGTCAGGATTCTAGACAACTACATGACTATACTAAAATCTAATTATGTATGTCTGGAAGCTATAAATTAGTAAACTGATCTATTCTCAAAAAATTTAGAAACTTAATACTGAAATTTTTCTATTTATACTTTTTACAGGTCCCATCATATATAATCCAAAGGTTCTTTACCCACCTGTTCCAAATTATGGATACTCAATTATTCAACAGGTATAATTTTTTGTTTGAAAATATATTACTGAAGTTTTATTTTACTAAATTGCATGGTAAATATTGATTTTTCTGAATTGTAGTTTACTTTTGAGGCGTGAATCCTGTTCCTTCAGCAATGGAGAGTTCATTAAGGCAGGATTGCGAGAACTTGAGTCATGGTGTCGTGACTCAACTGAAGTGGTGACATTTTCTTATGACATTTGAGTTATTATTATTTTTTATACTTGAAAGCAAAGGATGGTACGTACTGACCGATATATTTCTTTGAACAGAATGTCGGTGCTGCATGGAAGGAGCTTAAGCACATACGGCAAGCAGTAGAATTCTTGGTATATTATCTCCAGCCATTACTAGCAAATTTGTCCAAATGAATTTATCACTCTTTTTTATTTATAGAAATGTTACATGACAAGCAACACTTTTATACTTTTGATCCAATAGGTCGCTCTTCAAAAGCCGAGAATGACAATAACAGATATAACCAACGATATTTGCCCGGTAAGAAGATATTCTTCTATATTGTGCATTTCACATAAATAATTTCTAATTAAATAAGCCAATAATATCACTTCCATTTGCAATTGTTCAGAGTCTTACTACGCAGCAGTTACATCGTCTTAGTACCTTGTATTGGGATGACAAGTATGGCACCAACATCCTCTCACAACATGTATGTCATTTGAAGTTGATACATTGTTCTTTTTATTTTTATTATTTTTATGTTATTTCCTCTTTTGATTTAAAAGATAATACAACGCAGAAGGCATGGCAGATGCATTAGTAACTATTTCTAATTTGATCATGTATATATAGGTTACTTCTGAGATAAATCAGATGATGGCAAGGGAACCCAAAAGTTCATTTATGTTGACAGAAGGATCCAGGTTAGTCCCCTTGTTTATAATTGTGCTCCACTAATTTTAATTGATTGTCAGTGGAAGGATAAATAAAAGTTTTGTTTTCACCTTAACCAGACTAAATGATATAAAAATAATTAAACTTTTAATTGATAAATCCAGCAAGTGCCCAAGCAGTTTTGGATTTATATCAGCCAATACATATGGAAACTACCAACATGATAATTATTGGTTCATATCAATATACTTTTTTGTTTAAATGTGCCTAGCAATTAAGAGAACAAATTTCTCAAGTAGTTTGTTTTCTCAATGCAGCCCTCCATTGACTTTGGATGAACTATCACGGTCGATAAGTGTTTACGAGATGAGAGACTCTGACTTACCAATATCAATTCGCAACCACCCTGGCTTTGCATTTTTGCAGCAGAGACACTACTAAGTATTAGATATCTTTCTTTCGATTTGCATTACTGCTTACATGAAGGTTTGCTTCAGTCAATGCGGAGGTGCCGGTGATTCATTGATTTTTTCCGCAGTATCGATTGATTCTTTAATTCATTTGTTTCCCAATGGTCCCCTTGGATGGGATCTGAGTTGTTTTTTTCCAAGGGGTTATTACCCTGTCAAGAATGAGCTCCTATTGGAGAGGCTCATCATCTTTATTTTGGTCATGACAATAAAGTGCTATGGTTGCACTATTGCTGAGAGTTGAGGCTGTGATGTAATGTATTTTAAATAAATTAAAGTTTAATTAATGAATGAAAGAATGTCCTTTTGGAACTTGACTGTGTTCAATGATTTGTTTTTTCCCTTAAACTTATGCTTGTCATTTTACATTTGTGCTAGTTATATACAGCAGAAAAGCAAACAAAAACAACAGAGCTTTGTATTTACAGCCATTCTTCTTTTTTTCTTTTTTGTGAAATAACTTGAAAAGATTGCTTAAATATGCACTTCTATGAACAAAAAATGTGAAACAGAGGGCCCAAGTTGTTCTACGATAAGAAGAAGAGAAAGAGAAGCAATTTTATGCAGCAAAAACAAATTACATAAGAATTGTGAGCTCAGCCCTTCTATTAGAAGAGAATAAATTAATTTCAAATTACATATGATTGGTGGATAAGGTTTTGGTATAATTGGTTCAGTAAGCTTCATATTTTTATCCCCTATCATATGAAATCAAGTACTCTGACAGAATTGCTTCCCTACCAAGTTCAACACTAAACCAATGAATACAATTCCCCTCCTTTCAAGGTTAATGTTCTTTTTAGATCATTTTCACAAACAGAGCAAATCCCAAAAACACTCAGCTTTTGACCTTCATTGAACAAACAGAGCAAATCTCAAAAACTAGATGAGCTGTTTGCAATGTATGATTCGGCATGGCAGATGCATTAGTAACTATTTCTTATTTGATCATGTATATATAGGTTACTTCTGAGATAAATCAGATGACGGCAAGGGAACCCAAAAGTTCACTTGTTTATAATGGTGCTCTACTAATTTTAATTGATTGTCAGTGGAAGGATAAATAAAAGTTTTGTTTTCACCTTAACCAGACTAAATGATATAAAAATAATTAAACTTTTAATTGATAAATGAATAAATCCAGCAAGTGCCCAAGCAGTTTTGGATTTATATCAGCCAATAATACATATGGAAACTACCAACATGATAATTATTGGTTCATATCAATATACTTTTTTGTTTAAATGTGCCTAGAAATTAAAAGAACAAATTTCTCAAGTAATTTGTTTTCTCAATGCAGTCTGGTTGTCTTTCATTTTATTCTTGTTTTCTTTCATCGTCTTCTTGTTGTTTTTCATATTCTACAAGTTATTTTTCATCTTCTTTTAGTTGTTGTCCTTAACGGCACCTCGAGGGGAGGGGAACACGTATCCTCTGCATCAACTCAAAATGGAATCTTTTGAGTTAATGAATCTCAATTTGATTTTAAACGGAGCCAATCCGGCTCCTGCTTATAACATAGGAGGTCTTTCAATATTGGTGCAGATCTAATTTGCACGAATCTTAAAACAGATCGGACGGTTGAGATTCATTAACTCAAAAGATTCTCTTTTGAGTTAATGCAGAGGATACGAATTCGAGGGGAGGGGGGTGAATATGGGGCCTTTTAAAATTTTAGCCCTAGATGGTTTGATATTTATATATATATATGTGTGTGTGTGTGTGTGTGTGTGTGTGTGTGTAACGGGGACGTAAGTTGTTCTTGGCGGAAACAAGAAAACTTAAATTAAGCAAGTGTATGTAAAGTAAATAAAAGAGTAAAGAGACACCTGACACGAGATATGTTTACGGAGTTCGGCACTAACGCTTTCCTCTCTAGGGCTTCGCGACCTTCTTGATGGCACGTCTTTCTTTACCCAATGAGTACAAGGTGGAACCGGTGATCCCTTACAAATCTTGGGAAGTCACACTGCCCGAGCACGGAATTGGCTCTTAAGCACTAATGGCTCTAGTGTTTCAAACAAATAAGAAATCTCACACAAATCACTCTAATTCTTACACAAGATTGAGTTTGGTGGAGTATGCTTAACATTTTTGTAAGTATATTGAAATTTGATGCACAAGCAACAATGGAGAACTCTAGATCTGAAAAGAATACGAAATATTGCAATTGGAGGTGGCTAAATTGTTTTTCCAAAACTAGATTTTACTTCTATTTATAGAGAGCGAAACAAAACTTGGTAACTAGCGTCTACCGGTACAATGCTTGAATAAGCGTTGTAACAGTTAGCCCGAGTTACTGGGTTTGGCTGCGCTGGAAACCCTAACGCTTGTCAAGCATTACAACGGTGGCTACAACTGAACTCTTTGGAAGATTTTGGGGTCCGAATTGATTTATTTCGTTGCAACATTTGATTAACCGTTGTGATGGAATAAATCAATTACTCTGTGGAATTTCGGATATGAATTATTCCGTTGCAACGCTATCTTAACCGTTGTAACGGTTTATATAAATTACCTATCTCAAACATATTTTACTAATTTCACAGATTTATAATTAATACAAATCTTGTGTTAAGTCTTTTTAGTCCATTCCATAGTTCATTACAGCACATCCTTGATATTTATTGAAACTTTATATCTTCATGAACCTGCATAATATCTCAAGACAAGAAATTGTAAAATTCAACAAATATATGTTTTCCAGTCAAATAGAGTAAGTGGATTATTGGGTAGTCCAACAATCTTTCCCTTTTGACGATTTGCAAAACATATATCTCAAGTGAGTGCATAAATTTGATATTCTAAAAAATTTGAATTTTTAATTTTCCGTGTGTTAAGCGAATATCAATTTTAATGAACTTATAATATCTCTCCCCCTTTTTGGAAATCGGAGAAAGGTAGAAAATGTCACAATTAAATCAACAAAAATATGAGAGGGCTCCCCCTCAATTCATACACTCCCCCTTAATTTTATAAAATGAAAATTAAGGTATAATAAAAATTTGGCAATGAAAGCATACATATATGCAATGTTTTAAAATGCGATTTCTATGCAGTATGCGGAAGGCCACCGCAGACCGCATATATAGTATGCGGACACATATGCGGACCCATATGCGGATTTTTATGCGGACTTATATATGTGGATATTAAAATGAGAATTAATATATATATATATATAAGGCCGAATATGCAGTAAAAATATGTGGATATTAAAAATATAAGGCCGAATATGCAGTAAAAATATGCAGCCGAAATATGCGGCCGCATATGCTGAAACGCATATTATACCGCATATTGATTTTCTATGCGGTTGCCAACCGCATACGCATATGCGGCCGCATGAACTGTATTTTGTTACACTGCATATATGCACTACTCACGAATATAGAAGTTTAATATTGTGCAATATATGTGAAATTGAGTCGTATAGTCAATTTAATTGAAGTTGGTCAATATAATTTAATTGAAATTTGAGATTGTTTATTTGATCAAAATCCGATTGTTCTAATGAGATTATATGTTGCAATTTGAAATATAGTCATAATTTTGAGACGCATGATGTGGTCAAGACGTTTGAAAAATATAGAGAGTCATCTTTAGAAAAGATAGATAGCATTTACATTAAAAAACTAAGGTATATCATGGAAGAAAATAAAAACTTAAAAAAATATAAAAAGAAGTTCAAAACAACCAAACTAAATTGCATAGCAACCAAATTTAAAGCCTAATAAATTAATTATTCTTGGCCTTCAACGGCTCGGCTTCAATTTCTTCAAATGGCTCGGTTGCCATACCCTTGCTAGAGTCGTCGTCAGACTCTCTCTTCCTCTTCTTATTCTTCTCGATGATATACTTACAACCGCACAAATCCAAGAGCGGTACCTTAGATCTCTATCATCGTTAGATGGTTTGACGAGGACACATTTAGGATGAAACGCCTCGGCACATTCATTGCAAAAGAACATCTTTGTTGCAATGGTGTCCTCCTAGCATGCAAGACAATTTACGTACTCGATGGGAGAGTTGGCGTCGGACTCGGAGTCGGTGTAGGAGTCCCTAAAACAAATGAAGTCATAGGAGTAGACATTTTGAGAGTCTTGAGACCAATTGGAGGACATGATGTTTGAGAAGAACGAGTGGAATAGAAAAGAAGAATGAGAAATTGAGTAGAAAGGTTGAAATTTTTTTGTTAATTTTGAAGTGATTAGCACCCATTAAATAGCCTAAGCCAATGAATCTAATAAAGTTAAGTCTTTTTAGTCCATTCCTTGGTTCATTACAGCACATCCTTGATATTTATTGAAACTTTATATCTTCATGAACCTGCATAATATCTCAAGACAAGAAATTGTAAAATTCAACAAATATATATTTTCTTTCAAATCCAGTCAAATAGACTAAGTGGATTATTGGGTAGTCCAACAATCTCTCCCTTTTGACGATTTGCAAAACATATATCTCAAGTGAAAATTGGATATTCCCAAAAATTTGAATTTTAATTTTCCGTGTGTTAAGTGAATATCAATTTTAACGAACTTGTAATATCTCTTCTCCTTTTTGGAAATCGAAGAAATGGAGGAAATGTCACAATTAAATCAACAAAAATATGAGAGGGCTCCCCCTCAATTCATGCACTCCCCATTAATTTTATTAAAATAAAAATTAAGACAAAATAAAAAATTGGCAATGAAAGCATACATATATGCAATGTTTTAAAATGCAGTTTCTATGCGGTATGCGGAAGGCTACCGCATACCGCATATACAATATGCGGCCACATATGCGGATTTTTATACAGATTTTTATGCAGAATTATATATGCAGATATTAAAATGAGAATTAATATATATATATAAAAATAAATATGCGGTAATATGCAGTAATATGCAGTATGCGGTATGCGGTAATATGCGGTCATATTTGGTATCATACAAACAAGTATGCGGTAATATGCAGTTATATGCGGTCAAATATGCAGTAAAAATATAAGACCGAATATGCAGTAAAAATATGCAGCCGAAATATGCGACCGAATATGCGGCCGCATATGCAGAACCGCATATTGATTTTCTATGCGGTTGCCAATCGCATACGCAAATGCGGCCGCATAAACCGCATTTTGTTACACTGCATATTTGCACTACTCACGAATATAGTAGTTTAATATTGTGCAATATATGTGAAATTGAGTTGTATAGTCAATTCAATTGAAGTTGGTCAATATAATTTAATTAAAAGTTGAGATTGTTTATTTGATCAAAATTCGATTGTTCTAATGAGATTATATGTTGTAATTTGGAATATAGTCATAATTTTGACGCATGATGTGGTCAAGACGTTTGAAAAATATAGAGAGTCATCTTTAGGAAAGATAGATAGCATTTATATAAAAAACTAAGGTATATCATGCAAGAAAATAAAAATTGAAAAAAATAGAAAAAGAAGTTCAAAACAACCAAACTAAATTGCATAGCAACTAAATTTAAAGACCAATAAATTAATTATTCTTGGCCTTCAACGGCTCGACTTCAATTTCTTCAAATGGCTAGGTTGCCATACCCTTGCTAGAGTCGTCGTCAGACTCTCTCTTCCTCTTCTTATTCTTCTCGATGATATACTCACAACCGCACAAATCCAAGAGCGGTAACTTGGATCTCTATCATCATTAGATGGTTTGACGATGACACATTTGGGATGAAATGCCTTGGCACATTCATTGCAAAAGAACATCTTTATTGCAATGGTGTCCTCCTAGCATGCAAGATAATTTACGTACTCGATAAGAGAGTCAGTGTAGGAGTCCCTAAAGCAATGCAGTCATAGGAGTAGCCATTTTGAGAGTCTTGAGACCAATTGGAGGACATGATGTTTGAGAAGAACGAGTGGAATAGAGAAGAAGAATGAGAAATTGAGTAGAAAGGTTGAAATTTTTTTGTTAATTTTAAAGTGATTAGCACCCATTAAATAGCCTAAGCTAATGAATCTAATAAAGTTAAGTCTTTTTAGTCCATTCCTTGGTTCATTACAGCATATCATTGATATTTATTGAAACTTTATATATTCATGAACTTGCATAATATCTCAAAACGAAAAATTATAAAATTCAACAAATATATGTTTTCTTTCAAATCCAGTCAAATAGACTAAGAGGATTATTGGGTAGTCCAACAATCTCCCTCTTTTGACGATTTGCAAAATATATATCTCAAGTGAGTGCATAAATTGAATATTTCCAAAAATTTGAATTTTAATTTTCCATGTGTTAAGCGAAAACCAATTTTAACGAACGTGTAATATCTCTCATCTTTTTTGAAAATCGGAGAAAAGGAGGAAATGTCACAATTAAATCAACAAAATTATGAGAGGGCTCCCCCTCAATTCATGCACTCCCCATTAATTTTATTAAAATGTAAATTAAGGCAAATTAAAAAATTGGCAATGAAAGCATACATATATGCAATGTTTTAAAATGCAGTTAATATGCGGTATGCGGAAGGCCACCGCATCTGCATATACAATATGCGGCCGCATATGCGGATTTTTATACGGACTTATATATGCGGATATTAAAATGAGAATTAATATATATATAAACAAGTATGCAATAATATGCGGTAATATGCGGTAATATGCGGTATGCGGTAATATTCGGTATCAAACAAACAAGTATGCGATAATATGCAATTATATGCGGTTGAATATGCGGTAAAAATATAAGGCCGAATATGCAGTAAAAATATGCAGCCGAAATATGCGGCCGCATATGCTGAAACGCATATTATACCGCATATTGATTTTCTATGCGGTTGCCAACCGCATACGCATATGCGGCCGCATGAACTGTATTTTGTTACACTGCATATATGCACTACTCACGAATATAGAAGTTTAATATTGTGCAATATATGTGAAATTGAGTCGTATAGTCAATTTAATTGAAGTTGGTCAATATAATTTAATTGAAAGTTGAGATTGTTTATTTGATCAAAATTCAATTGTTCTAATGAGATTATATGTTGCAATTTGGAATATAGTCATAATTTTGACGCATGATGTGGTCAGGACGTTTGAAAAATATAGAGAGTCATCTTTAGAAAAGATAGCTTTTATATAAAGAACTAAGGTATATCATGCAAGAAAATAAAAACTTAAAAAAAATATAAAAAAAATGTTCAAAACAACCAAACTAAATTGCATAGCAACCAAATTTAAAGCCTAATAAATTAATTCTTTTTGGCTTCAATGGCTCGGCTTCAATTTCTTCAAATGGCTCGGTTGCCATACCCTTGCTAGAGTCATCGTTAGACTCTCTCTTCCTCTTCTTATTCTTCTCGATGATATACATACAATCCACACAAATACAAGAGCGGTACCTTGGATCTCTATCATCGTTAGATGGTTTGACGATGACACATTTGGGATGAAATGCCTCGGCACATTCATTGCAAAAGACATCTTTGTTGCAATGGTGTCCTCCTTGCATGCAAGACAATTTATGTACTCAATAGGAGAGTCGGCGTCGGACTCGGAGTCGGTGTAGGAGTTCTAAGGCGAATGAAGTCATAGGAGTAGACATTTTGAGAGTTTTGAGACCAATTGGAGGACATGATGTTGGAGAAGAACGAGTGGAATAGAAGAAGAAGAATGAGAAATTGAGTAGAAAGGTTGAAATTTTGTTGTTAATTTTGAAGTGATTAGCACCCATTAAATAGCCTAAGTCAATGAATCTAATAAATCTTTCACACCCTTTCACATTTGGCAAGTATTTTGAAAGTAGGAATGATTTATGTGGGAATATGGAATGATGGGAATATGGAAGGGTCAGAAATTGAATCAATTAGTCAAATTTCAGAAATGAGAAATCAGGAAATAATATAATTAGGAAAGAAATCAACAAATTTATGCCCTGCTACAGACAACTATTGTAACGGTTAGTCTACCGTTGTAACGGAATATGACAAGTTTGCACTCAGCGATTAAACTGCATTTAATGTTGTGAAAGACAGACAATGATTATAAGCATTGCAACAGTTCCAGTAACAGTTGTCTCTGGAAGAATTCTAGCATTTTTGGAACGGAGTACCGGATTCTTTGATATTTGGATGGTGCTAGTATTATCACACATAATTGGTACCTTTCGAAAATTTAGTTCATAATCTTTTAATGTCTGAATCATCCATAACAATTATGTGCAACAATGACCGGCCACAACATACTCGGCTTCCGTAGTGGAAAGGGTAACCGATGTTTGCTTACGGCTCGACCAAGAGACAAGTGATCCACAAAGAAATTGACACGAACCACTAGTGCTCTTTCTATCTACACGATCTCCAATAAAGTCAGCATCGGTGTATCCTATTGAATCTAAAGTTGTTTGAGAATTCTTTTGACGGATTTTATGTGTGAATCTTTGAGATTAGCTTGGAATCGAGCACATAGACATACCGTATGCATGATATCGGGCCTACTAGTCGTTAAATAAAGTAAACTACCAATCATACATTGATGAACCAAAATGGTACTACTAACTTTCAGTATAAATTAATATACCTTTTAACCGTAATTTTACTTGCATTCTGATCACAAGCGCATGATCCTACCATGTAGTATAATTGGGGTGTCGATCCACAGGATAGTGTATTAGATTTCTAACAATTTTCACTAGTCTAGGTACTTGAGGGGTTTTGAAATTAGGTTTAAAATAGTTTTTAATAATAAAAAGATAGGGTTCAATACCCTCAAGGTTTATGCAGTGGCGCTAATTGTGTTAAGGTTAGAATTAAACAGTAAATTGGAGACTCTCTAGGGATCAGGTGCTCTATTTCTAAATTATGCAGAATATAAATTCAAACGTCTCTCTAACTCGCATGTGGCCTGTCACCCAGCATGCGGCCTAGATTGTCCCACAGTTACCCCGCATGCGGTACTGTCACTACCCGTAGGGCGTGCTAGGGTATCGATTCAAAGTATTATAGGTATGCAATTATCTTTCTCACACAAACACAATTGATCAATTCCTATTCAACCCTCAATTAAATATCCTAAAGATCCTACCTAAAAAGGTGTTTCCTAACATAATATAAATTACCAATTTACTTTATCCTGCCAAGGGAGCCCACTGGGTTCTAACCATAGTCTTTGAACCACTGCCAGATCTCGTTAGCCGAAGTGTTACATATACTTACATGCATTATCTCCCTCACACCGGGATGCAACGAAATCATACACCTATTGGTATGTGGAGGTTTACTTATATATAGTAGACAAAACTATGTATGTAAGGATTTAATAAAAAGGGTTTAAACAATAAAGCAAACTCAAATCAACATACACAAAACATAAACTTATATTAAAACATAACTTAGAATTCGAGTACAACCCTCACCCTAGAGATGAGAGAATTAGCTACTCATGGCCATAGCAAAATAAAAGGAATAAAATAAAGAGAACATAAATTACAACCCAATTGAAGATGGATGAATATCTGCCTCCTTAGATGACGCCTTCTTCTCCTGCTTGGCTTCCGATGGCTACTCCTCTCTCTCTAAGTACTCTCTAACCTAACCTAGCAATGAGGATTGCTAATCTCTATTCTATGGACTTAACACAATTAAACACGCACACTAAAAATAGTGGAGGTAGTGTGATCACTCAAAAGAGAGCGATGTTTTCTTTTAAAATTTATAAACTCGAAAATGCTATCGTTCGGATTGCAAGCGCACAATTCTATCGAGTAGTATAATTGAGATCGATCCACAAGGAATATTGGTTCAGAGTCTTGAGCGATCAAATCACAATCTTTCTAAAGGCTAGACGAAATCTGAAATGAGAGTTGAAGTTGTGATCAATGTAAATTTGGTAATAATTAAAAGTAATTAAAATAAAGATAGAGATGAGAATTCCTAAGATTTTGGCTCACCATTGCTACTCAATCCCCTTTGATATTCTACATCTGTCGGGTCTGATTTCCTGTTGTTGTTTTATGAAAGACACCACATAGGTCACTGCGAGTTATCTTACACAAATGACAGATCTTTCATCGAGATTCTACATAGGACACTGCGAGTTATCTTACGCAAATGACAGATCTCTAAATACTCAAGTTACTACATAGATCACTACGAATTATCTTACACATATGATAGAACTTGGTTCACATTTTGTTGTTCCAATTTATAGTTTTTCCGCTAAGGTTTTCTTCACATAAATCTAATGACTCCTAACGAGGCTAATTCGTGCAACATAGTTTCTCTTACCATTAAAGGATTGTCAGTACCCTAACGGATTAAACTAGATCATCGAATTTAGACGAAGGGATAATAAATCACAAAAGTATTTCAATTAAACAACAAGAAATCATAATCAACAGAAAATATATATATCAAAGCATCATGATAACAAGGTTTACTGCATAGCTCCTAAGAAAAGAACTTAGCCGTGGAACGCATTGTTACAATCACTCATCTCTTCTCACTTAATCAAATATAACCCAAATTACAAAGATGCTAAACTATTCTGTCTAGGGTGCTTATATAGGAGTGGAGGGATGTCTGGAGTTGAGTGGAGGCCAAGAAACATGATCTGGATACAGCTGTCAGCAATTATTCTCCAAAGTGCGCCTTGGTTACGGACCGTATTAGGTGATATTGTCCGTATTGAGACCATTGTCATAACCCGCAACTTTAAATCTAATTAATTAGTCTAATGATCGAGTTTTGCAACTAATTAAAACTTGAGTTAAGTAATTAACCAAAGTGAAGATTAAATCATTAACTTGATGATGTAGTTTTTATAAAATTGGTTATTTTAAATCAATTTGTAGTTTCATCAATCTTAGATTATATTAAAATTTCATGTTAAATCAATCTAAGATTTACGAAGTGTAAATCAAATTTGGTAATTACAATTTCCTAATTAAGAATACGCGTATTAATGATCATTGTAATATATATCAAAAAGAATTAAATGAAGTTATAAAATAATATCAACAAATAATTGTAGGAATTTTAAACGTAAATTTTAGTTTAAATTTTAGCTGGTTGATCAAAAAGAAATCGTTGGTTTTGTTTAATCGCGAAATTTAATTTTTGTATTCGGGATTTTCTGACTATATAAGATTATGATTTAATTTATAAATTTATCACGACTAATGGCCAATAAATACGTAATTAAATTTTG
>JAJGRW010000499.1:190104-247740 GCA_025461045.1 Carex parvula | reverse complement strand
CTACATGGAAGCTACTCCTAAATTATATGCTCATATCAATGCAAATGCCTATATACACACTAGATAAAAACCTTAATCATTCATCTCATTTCTCATTGTTAGGCCTTGAGAAATAATCCATATTAAGTAAAATTCCTAGCGAAAAAAATAAAAACAAGGGTCTTACATGCCATGATCCTAGATACAATGCAATCCTAAACTAAGTTTTCTTACCCGTACCCCCATGTTAAAATTTGGTATTATCCTCAATGCAAGAAACTAAACAATAGAGATAGAGATAAGAAAGATCTCACAGATTACTCGTGGGGAATGGGTGGTGGTGGTGTGAATGGAATTGGTGGGGTGAATGGAATTCCTTTTGAAAGGCAGTATTCGTAGAAGTTTTCATGCGTCTTGTTCACCTTTTCCATATATTCCTCCAAGTACCGGGTGCGCTTCTTCAGATTTTCGAGCGTGTTGTTAGCATAGCGCGCGGTTGGGCCGGGCTCTCTTGGTTGTGACACGGTAGTTTCTTGATCCCAATCGGTAGGTGTGGGCATTGTGTTCGCCTCATTGATGTTGTCGCGTGGAGGGATGAGGTGTCTTACGAAAGCCATCTCATAGGGGTGGTGTGATGGTGCGCTGTTTGTTTCCTCCATGGCTCTTCTTCGATTGGTTTTTCCTCATGTTCGCTCCTTGTATCATCTCCATGTTCGGATTCATAGCCAAATTGGAACGAGCCTTTGTCGGTTCCAATGTGAAGGGTCATGCCTTCGCCAATCCTTAGAGTGTACTTGATATCGCCCGTTAGTGCATTGAACACGGCTTGCACATGGTCATTGCATGTTGACGAGGAAATTCATATTGAGGCGGGATGATCCGTACAATTCGTGTCGCCAATGAGTTTGATGTTGTGATGATGTGCGAGAAGGGTTGCGTATCAACCAACCGAGACTACATGGTTGTTCTTTTTGTCGTCGGCCACCGATTTGAGGTGCTGTAGGATGTGATAGCCGAGGTGTGGTTGGTGCTTGTGGCTTCTCATGCATCTCATGATGTAGATATCCCTCTCCTTAACCTCCGTATTGTCCTCACATGTTGGAAAAATGAATTGGAGAGAATGATATAGATATACCTTAATTCAATGCTCGAGATGAGTCGCGAGTCTTTGCGATAAACCTTCTGTTCATCCATAGCAATTATCTCCCAATATTTCATGTGTTTATCCCGTGTGCCAAGTTCAGTTTCGCCTTTAGTGGGGATTGCGAGCGCGGCGCAAAATTCTTCCATTGTGATTTCAAAAGGGCGGTTAAAGAGGCGGTACTTGATTTTGTCACCATCAGTTTGCAAGGTTGATAAGAATTCGATGGTTGGCCTTTAGTATATCCTTATGGCTCTCAATCGATCCACTAGATCCCAGAAATTAATGTTATTAAGAGATACCCTCACGTAGTTGAAGCAGCCAAGGACCTTCATGATGTTCACACACATTGCTTTATTATTTGCAATAGTGTGATCTAGCATGGTTTGGGCGCGATTGTATTTTTGTTGATTGCGGAACTGGATCCCCATCGCTGATAGTAGGGATTCTTCATCATTGGTTGGAGAGTTGGAGGTTCGAGGGCTGTTACTTGCCATTTCTTCTAAGTTTTCGTGCTCTATTACGGACCGTATTAGGTTGATACGGGGCTAATACGAATCTAACTTAGAAAGATTCTGTGTCAGGAAAGTGTAGAAAGTGGTGATCATGAGAGGTTATTTCTGGTTACAATTCGACTTTCCTTTCTTGGAGTGCAGAAAATAGAGAGTCGGTTATTTTCTGCTTAGTAAATACAGTCCGTATCAAATTGATACTGTCCGTAACCACTATGCGGCTTTTCTTCAATTCTCGTGTTTCTTGTGCCAAGTTCGGAACAGGTCCGTATTGGAGTAATACCCCGTATTATATTGATACGGGTCGTAACAGAGAGTAAAACTTTGTGACGGGCTTCGAATTTTCCGATCAAACTTTTCCAGCATCTCTTCCTGCAGGTAGAATTAGTAATCATGTGATTAGTGTCTTAGTTTAAGATAAAATGAATTTTTTTTTGAATTTTTTTGTTTTTATATAGGAAAGAAAGTAAAGAGTGGTCTTGAGTTGCCTCCCAATAAGCGCTTGTATATGATCATTAGCTCGACCCCTTGTTTCATTGAGATTCCAGATGAACCATGAAATGTTTTATCTTCACCTTCCGACCATGGACCGCATCATAGTTCTCCCAAAAACTTTTTGGTGCGATAATGTTGAGAACTATTGAAAGAGGTCTTGATTCTATGATTGGAACTTTGGTTTCTTCCGGTTTGATAGAAATTTAAGTCAACAGAGAATTGGAAAGCTTGTTTTCATTTGGTTGTGTGTGTCAACTCTCTTCTAATTCTTGCATTTCCTCTATTGTCTCATCTTCAAGTAGGATGCAGTATATGGGAATGGTTGGGCTAAGCCCTTTGATGTCATCAATTGTGTCGCCAATAGCCTTTTGGTGCATCTTGAGTATGTTGACGAGCTTGCAGGCTTGAACTTTATCGAGCTGAAAACTGACAATTACTGGGTAGGTTTGGTTGGGCCCTAGGAATTCATAGCGGAGGTTGGATGGAAGAGGTTTGAGCTCGAATTGTGGATGAGAGGTTGTCTTCTCCCTTTTCTTCTCTTTGCTACTGACCATGCTAGGTGACACAGACTGCAGAATTTTAGATTTGGGGGATTCTTCCTCTTCCTCTTCCTCTTCAGTGACAGTGGCACAACTCGCGCAAGTTTCAGCGGTAGTGTATTGCTCAAGTTGCCTTTCGTCATCTTTCCTCTAAAAAAGTTGTCCAGTTCCTCCATACCTATGGATTCTCCCAATTCATCAAATGGATATTCTTCCTCTTCAAATTCATCCATGATACCCAAATTGAAGACACGATCAATGTCAGAAGGGTATTTCAAAGCTCTATTTATGTCGTAGACCACCTTATCTTTTCTGAAATTTAGTGAAATTTTCTCATTCTTAACATCAATCATTGCTTCGCATGTGGCAAGGAATGGCCTTCCAATGATGATTGGAATGTATTCATCTTCTTCCATGTCAATCACAACAAAATCTCCAGGTATCCAAAAGTCTCCAACTTTGATTGGTACATCCAGCAACACTCCTTCAGAATATCGAATTGATTGATCGGCCAGTTGCAATGCAATTTGTGTTGGTGAGAGTTCTCCACATTTCAATTTGTCGAACACCGTCTTTGGCATTAAACTCACACTTGCTCCCAGATCACATAAAGCTCTCTTAAAGTTCGTCGTGCCAATTGTGCATGGTATCGAGAAGCTTCACGGATCTTTCAACTTTGTCGGTAATTTGCTCTGCACGAGCGCACTACATTCCAGATTGAGCGAAACTGTTGAGAATTCTTAGAGTCTACTGCAATTTGAAAGGATCTCCTTCAGAAATTTAGCATACGAGGGTATGCTTGCAATTGTCTTGGTGAAGGGGACAGTGACTTGTAGTAGCTTGAGCGTCTCCATGAATCTCGCAAATTGTGGCTCCATCTTATGCTTGGCTGGCCTTTGAGGGAATGGCAGAGGTGGCTTGTAAGGTGGTGGTGCGATGTATTCAGGTTCGGTTTGTCGTTCGTCTCCACCTACGGTGTCATTCTGCTCCTCAATAGGGTCTGCTTGCATTTCAAATACGGGCGACTCCGGTTGTTATGGCTCGTATTCCTTGGAATGTGATGATTCTGCATGCATTTCATCGGAAGTTAGATCGGGCATCGGAGGCCCCTTGTAAGTTGTGTCGCTCCTTAATGTGATGCTCTTGCAACTCTCTTTAGGATCTTCTTCCGGTTGGCCTGAAAATTTGCCTTTTTTGCGTGTGATGCTTAAGAGTTCTTTTGCCATCTTGGAGACGTGACCCTCCAAGTCCTTGACGTGGTCCACTAAGGTTTTGATCGTTTGCGTGATTGCGGCGTTTGTCTTGTCTTGCTTCTCTAGGAATCTCTCTATTAGTGATGTGATGTCAGGTTGATGTGGTTGGTTGTACTGCCTCGGTTGGTAGTTCAGTTGCAGCGGGTCTTTGATTGTTTACGTATGAGAGATTTGGATGGTTTTGGTTATTCGGATGATACAAATTGTAGGCGGGCTGAGGTCAAAAGCTGTTGTCTTGCTCTGCTTCTTCCTCAATTTTCGTCACATTCGTACATTCGGTCGTCTCATGCGCTCCTCCACAATAGCCACATGTTGTTGTGGCATTGACTGCTGCTACCGTTCGCTGCTTGGTCTGCTTGTTGAGTGCTAGTTGCAAAGCATCAATCTTTGCGCTTAGCATGGATATTTCATCAACTTTGTGTATGCCAGGTGTTGGAGTTGACTTCTTGTGCTCAGGAATCCAGTAGTGTTGGTTGATCGCGATCTCTTCAATTAGGTTGTAAGCCTCGTTAGGTTCCTTGTTCATGATTGCTCCTCCTGCAGAAGCATCAATAAACAACCTACCGGTAGGGTTTAGACCACAAGGGAGTATATTGGACCCGAGGGAGTATATTGTAGACATGGCACAAGCCCGGCTTTTGCCTTAAATGGAAAGTATTGAATTGATTGCTCAAATGGTAAATTGACCCCTGGAGCAACTTAAGCAAGCATAGGCGACACTAAAGGCCATGTTTCAGCTGACAAAAGCATAGAAATTATAGAAGGCACATGTTTACTCTTCGGTGTACCGCCAAAGCACTACACCTCATACTCTACAGCCGTATTCGGCTCAATGGTCCCTTCCAACACGTGTTGCACTCCCCTAGATAAAGCCAAAAATGAAAGATTCCTCTCCAAGGGTGCAGGAGCACGTTTATCAAACCGTACCACATTTGGCCAGTTAATCAAGGGTTTAAAAGCCATGTATTGCATCTTAAATCGATCCAAGGGCTGAAATGCATCCAACAGAGGATCAATGACATGTAACACCTCCATTGGACAGCTATTGCCATGTATACATGAGTATACGAGATAGAATGATCAAGACCATGCATCAAGCATCTAGTGGGCACGATAAAAGCCACATCAGCAAAACCCTAAACCCTAGGCCATATACTGCCTATAAAAGGGCATATGAAGCTCAGAATATGGACAGATACACAGAGAGAAATAGAAAAGAAGATACACATATTCGAAATAGTTAGCAAAAAGGAAAAAATTCTCAAGTTCTTCCTCTCTTCCTTCTTTTGTAATAGCAAAAGATCAAAATTTAGGTAATTGATACCTTCAAAATGTAAGCCTTAGAGGCTAAAGTAATGTGTATAAAGTTTTGCCTTGATGAATAAAATCTTTTTATTTGAATTTTTGTTCTTTTAGCTCACTGTCTTGGAGTTCTTTTCATTTTTTTGTTTTTTCTCTTCTATTTTGAAACTTTTACAAATAATAAATGAGAGAATCTCATTATATTCTAAGCTTATTTTGTAATAAGCAAGTATGAGATTTGATGATCAAAATAAATAAATAAAAAAAATCTCTTTTTCCTTTTTTCTTTACTGCCTCTATAAACAAAAATATATATAAATATAATGAAATTGCTACTCTAATTTAGTTGCTAGTATCTTTGTTTTTTTTTTCTTTGCACACTGTTTTAAAATAATAAACATATTAATATAAAAACAAAAAAACCGAAATATGAAAATATGACTTCTTTTGAACTTTTTTGGATTTTCATGCTTTTAATTCTTGTATAAAATAATTAAATAGTGAAGATGTATGTGTTGAGCTGTATAGTTTCATGTACATCCAATCTACTTGATTATTTTATTAGAGAGAATTAAAAGTAGCAAAAAAAAAAATAAGAGTTATAATGGTTGAGCTGTATAGTTCCTATTATAAACTCCTTAATATGGGACCTATGTTGCATAAATGGTTCTAATTGGTTTCTTTATGCATAAATGCATGCCATGTGTACAAGGATACACAATATAAAGAAATTAAATAGACCTTCATGCAAATAGTGAAAGAAAGAGGTTCAAATTGTAAATAGGCATTCATTATGTTGAAATTGGCCATTTACATATTTAAATCAATGATTTCTTAATGATTTGCCCCTCTATCAAGTGAAAATATGCAAAAACATGATTTTAAATGAAGTCAGGGACCTCCCTGCATAAAACCAAATTTGACAGATTTTTAATATTTGAAACAACAATATAATGAATTTTGGAGCTTTGGATTTCCCTTTTTCCTCTTTGCTGGTACCAAATTGTAGCCTAAAAGCTACTCACACTTGTTATAACTAACAACCAGTCATTAATAACTATGGTAAAGGCCCTCTACCAGCTAGTGGTACAAGTTAACACATAGCACCAGTACCAAGTTCTAAGGCAAAGGCTGCTGGTACATAAGAAGTCTTCAAAATTGCAGAAATGACCTCTGCTGGTAAACAGAACAGCCCAGACTGACACAGGGACCAAAATGAAAAATGGACATCACAATCATATACAAGACTTCAAAACACATAAAATGGACACAAATTTCATATTTTTCTGATTTTATTTCGATTTATTATGAATTTTTGAAGTTCAGCCTTTAAAAATGAAAAATCAGCATTTTAAAAGGCAAAATGACCTTCACTGCCCCTCTGCAAGAATAAATGTCTTAAAAATAAAAGAAAAATTCTAAAAATTATGAAATTCATTCTGGACATAGTGCAAATGCCCCTCTATGAATTAATGACAAGAAACCACATGATCTTTAATAAAAACAGAAAATTCAATTCAATTTTGTACAAAACATGAAACCTCATGAAACCAATGTCCATTAATACTCAAAAATCAAAATCCAAATCAAAGAACAAGTTTAAGCTGCCTTAACAGGTTTAAGAAGCTTAGATCAACATCTCCTATGTCCCATTTATGACTCTAAAGAATTCCTCACCCAAATGGGCACTAAACCAGTATTGAACCGAGAAACCCGAATTTCAAATATGACCAACACTCAAATAAACTCTAAATTAATGTCTCCATCATCTTTCAAACGATGCTATAATGTTGTTTGATCATTCAATTGAAGAAAATCACAACTTAATCTGAAAAAACCAAAATCAAAATTAAAACCGAGTGTCACGGCGGAGCTCCACAGTGAACCACCACTTCCGATGACCGGAGGTAACCGACAATAGGTACAATGTGTTCCTGACCATGAGGCGATGCTAGCCATGTCTTCTTTTGACCTCGCCGTGAACGGAGCATGGCCGGAGGTCGAAGCCCTAAGCTCGAGGGAAAACCCAGTTCATATCGCGGCCAGCACGAAGATTAAAGCAATGTGATCCGTCAGATGTCGCCGCCGAAATAAAAGTTTGAACAAAATCCAAATCTCAAAATAAAGAGTGATCTGAGGGTCCAAATTTAAATTTGATAACCAACGGCCCACTGACATTCGAGGCCCACATGTCGGGTCCAATTAAGACTCCTCTGAGCGAATCTCAAAGTTGGATCTAAGGCCTAGCACCAATCTCAAAGCCCAAAGCCCAAATCTCAAAGCCTAGTATCATAATCCAACGCTCAACAACAAATCTTAAAGCCCAAAGCACATATCTCAAAGCCTAATATGCAAATCTTAAAGCCCAGATAATAAATAAAATCACTAAATCAAAACCTTTTACAAATAAGTCCCTCTGACTTTTAATATTCACAGAGAAATCCTTACAAACTTACAAAAAGGTCCCTGGTTGCTTAAAAATCTCTTCAAACAAGCCCTTGGAAGCCTAATTTCCAGCCCAAACCCTGTCAAAAGTTCAAATTATCATTCCTAGTCCTCCCAGCTTTACAAATAGGTCCCTGGAAAGTATAAAGTTTCATAAACAAGCCCTTTTCAGTCCTTTTTTGCCATAACTTATTCATTTCAAATCCAAATCAACTCAAACCACCTCCAAATGAACTCAAATCAAATCCCTCATGTTTCTAAATCAACATCAAACACAACCAAACATCATACAGCCTGCCAAATGACCAAAATGCCCTTTCCTTCATACTCAAACTATTTTCCTTTTGAATAAAATATAAATAAAACATAAGTACATTTCTCAAATACAAATATGTTTCTAAAACAAATAAAAGGATATAATGAATGTATTTTAACAATATTAATTGCATTCTCATGCATAATTAAATGCACTTACCAGTACCCAGAACAATGAGAACCGATTGAACACAAAAGATCAGTACATGAGCCCTCTTTTTAGCCCTATTATTTAATTCACAAAAGATAGGCACAAATCCTGGAATGAACGAGGTGTTCAGTATGGCTTGGAAGGGTCATCTGATGTAATTAACAGCGGGGGCTTGCGTCCGCTGGGAGTTAAACGTCCCCACAATCAATAAACTCTCTCAACAGACTGATTATAAACAGTAGGTCTGCCGAGGGTGAACCAGAACGAACAGTGGAAAGAAATGAATGTTTCAAGTTCGATGTTCTCTCTATGACTTGAAACAGAGAGCATTGAACCCTGAGACATTTCACGTGTGCACACACCTTCCCCCTTTGTGCAACTTTCTGCGCCCTACAATAATTATATGATTCGTTAATTATTTACCAGTGTTACCCCTGTCTCTAATGTTGACGCCTCTAATCAGTAGTGAAAGATTGGCTGACCAAATTAAAATAGAAACATCAGATTTTTATTCGGTTTGTTGTTGAACCGAAATAAGATATTAATCATAAAGATAAATATTTTTTTGTTAATTTTTTAAGAGATGAATTTAAAAAATTTGTTTGGTTTAGTGCAACCGGTATTAAACCAAACCAAGCAATATATATTATGTCGAACGGGTGATGGGTTTAAAAATTTCAGTCGGTTTGGTCTAACTGGTTTTAAAATTTCAAAACTGAATCGAACCGAACTATTAAACCGGTTTTAAAAAATGAACTGAATAGATCCATTACTGGAAAAACTGAACTCTCTCGGTTCGGTTTAAAACTGATTAAACCAGGGAACAACCCTAGCCACGTACTCCCCAAACGCAGTCAGCCAATTTGGGTAGTGCAGTCTGGCCTGACACTGCACGAGCAATCAGGAAGCCGATGCAATCATAATTGCAAAAAAAAAACGTCGTTTAAGGCCTCAAAATTTCAGTTGAAGTTTCTAATTATATGATTCGTTAATTATTTACCAGTGTTACCTCTGTCTCTAATGCTGACGCCTCTAACCAGTAGTGAAAGATTGGCTGACCGAATTAAAATAAGAAAATCAGAGTTTTATTCGGTTTGTTCGGTTGATCTGAAATAAGATATTAATCATAAAGATAAATATTTTTTTGTTAATTTTTTAAGAGATGAATTTAAAAAATTTGTTTGGTTTAGTGCAACCGGTATTAAACCAAACCAAGCAATATATATTATGTCGAACGGGTGATGGGTTTAAAAATTTCAGTCAGTTCAGTCTAATTGGTTTTAAAATTTTGAAACTGAATCGAATCGAACTATTAAATCGCTTTAGAAAAATAAACTGAATAGATCCATTACTAGAAAAACTGAACTCTCTCAGTTCAGTTTAAAACTGATTAAACCAGACCTAGTGAACAGCCCTAGCCACGTACTCCCGAAACGCGGTCAGTCAATTTGGTTAATGCAGTCTGGCCTGACACTGCACTTGGGGATGAGGCCAGACTGCACTACCCAGATTGGCTGATCGTGTTTGGGGAGTATTTGTCTAGAGGTGTTCACTGGGTCTGGTTTAATCAGTTTTAATCCGAGTCGAGAGAGTTTAGTTTTTCCAGTAATGGATCTATTTGATTCATTTTTTTAAAACCGGTTTAATAGTTCAGTTCGATTCGGTTTCGAAATTTAAAATCAATTAGACCGAACCGACCGAAATTTTTACAGCCGTTCGAACCAGACATTTAAAAAATAAAAAATTACAACATAATGTATATTGCTTGGTTTAGTTTAATACCAGTTACACCAAACCAAACAAAAAAATTGAATTCATCTTTTAAAAAATTAACAAAAAATATTTATTTTTATGATTAATATTCTATTTCAGTTCAATCTAACAAACCAAAATCTACTTTGATTTATTCTGTTCAGTTTAATTTTGAAAACCGAATAAAACTTTAATTTACCTATTTTAATTATCAAACCGAACTGATAAACATCCCAATAGGCGACAGTACTTAGGGATGGCAATGGGCCGTGCCCACGGGTATTTTGCTAAGCCCATGCCTGACCTGCCTGTTAAAAACTGATGGCCCACCTGCCTGGCCCAATATGATGGGCCTCAAAATCTATGCCCAGCCCACCCATGGGCTTTTCCCCTATGCCCATGCCTGCCTGTGCCTGCCCGCCCATGCCCATGGGCTGCCTTACCCGGCCTTTACCCATATGCCCGTCCCAGTCCAATAAAATAAAATTTAACACAATCAATTGCACAAAATAGAATTTAACATAATCAAATCAAAGTATATGCAACAACAAAGTAAATATATACAACAACAACATGATTAGAAATAATAAATCAAGCTACAACAATAGATCAAGCTACAACATGATTTTAATATAAACTAATCAAGATGAAAAAAAAAACTTAGTATGAAAAGATGAAAAAACCTTAGTATTAAAAGATGCATATCAGCACCTATTAATGGCAGAGGGTTTGTAGTTACAATTACTTGGAACAATATTAAATAAATGTGCCTGTTGATCCATTAATGACAGATCGGTAAGCAGGAAGAACGGGGCTTCAGACTTTCTCCGGGATTGTACCTGTTGATCCATTTACAAAAGAGGAATTAGTTTCTAAGAGCAACTTAAATTATTAATATTACTCAGTTTTAGTACTACACAAGAGAATTATAGGACCGGCCAATATTATTAAGTTGTTGCTTTAAGCAACATATCATATGTGGCCTAAGCAACTTGCAAAAGTATTGCCTTGACTCAATTTTCACCTGAATATCAGGTCCTATTACCAGACTATTCTAGAGAAGTTATTAGCCTACATGTTATTTGAATTTTTTACTTGACCTCTTTCCTTTAGATTTTATTTTTCTTGGATAAAAGAAGTCTTCCTAATTCTCTAAAATTTCATTAAAAATAAAGAGTCAAATTAGCAGTTCAACCAACTCCAGTAAATCAAGAGAAGTAGCTAGCCTATGGAATACAGGTCAAATTTACAGTTTTGAGACTATGAAACTTGGTTCACTTGAAATTTCGTTGATATTATTCTAAATACCGAATAGATTACTTGAGAGAAACAGAATAACCCAATCTAACAGTTCTATGTGGAACATGTTTGATTTTTCATTGATTTGTCTGTTAAAAAATCACTTTTTAAATGTATGGGGAATTGAAACAGTTTAAAATTTCAAACTAACTATATTAAAATAGCCCAATATTTTTTCTTAATGAAAAAAGTGTTCTTTCATATACTGAGCTCAATTGTACTTTATCCAGCAGTATTTATGAAATGTGCCTGATTGTTACCAACACCCAAAAATAATAATCTGCTAATGAAGCACGCAAAAGCAATTAATCGCGGAAATTGCTCCGAATGCAAAAATTAAGAGGGGGTGCTCGCAGTTGGGTGCTGAAGAGAGCGAGAGAGAGAGGAGCGCAAGAGAGAGAGAGGAACGAAAGAGAGCAAAACTGGGAGCGGGGAGCGGCTCACAACTCAGTGAAACCCTAAACTCAAAATCGTTCACTCAAAGTTCTGTTTGTACTAAACTATAGGCCCAACAGGCTACCTGTGGGCTTCGGCTTAAGCCCAGGTCTGACCTGGCCCGTCCTTAGACCCGGCCTTACCTGACCTGTTACAGTGTCGGACCGACTGGGTAAAAGGCTGGGCCAGGCAGGCATAGCCGGGCCGATGGGCTTTTCTGCCATCCCTAGGCGACACCCAGATCCAAAACCAACATTTGCCAGAAAACAACAACTCTGTTCATGTTGTTGGAGCCCGTTTCATACTCGACAAAACGTCTTAGGTGACTCTCACCAGCTAATCTGAAATTCGTTATGATAATAAGATATGAGTCAACATTAAATCGTCAAATTCTTATTTTATAATTTATATATATTACGCGGTGCAGAGCAGAGCATGAATGGTGCCATGACTAATGAGTCTTTTTTATTAATTACATCTTTGACACGTCTATTGAAGCATATGCCAAGTCTTCAACTTTTATTCGACGCAAGTTTTTTGGATGAAATTTCTTTCTTAATTAACTGAATTGATTGATTGAAACTTTGAATCAGCATTCTGTATACTGTATAGGCATTATTCATTTATTTTTCTATTTAAATTTTATTAATTAATATTTATATCTTAATGTTTATATGATTCAATTATTCGACAATTATTCGTTTCGTATCCGTATTCGTGGATTATCCGCTCCATATCCATATTCGTTTAAGGCAGATTTGGTTTTAAATTTTAACATCCGTTTATTATCTGTATCCATATCGTATCCGATCATTGAAAGGCGGATACGAATTTGATATTAGCATTATCCGCTCCGAATTCGCTCCGTTTTCACCCCTATCAACGTTTCAAGATTTCTATATAAAGGTAATATTATTTTTTTTCTTTTAGAATTTAAGAGTTGGTGACAGACTTTGCTGGAAAAATTTTATAGAATCTGTTTTACAAAATTATCAAATAAAATGTCTTTTTTAAAAACTATCGACAAAATATTCTTATAAACCTTACTTTTTCCCTCCTCCCTCCTTAGGAGTGCAAACGGAATCAGATATTATCCATTCGTATCGGGATCCGTATCTAAAAATTAGATACAGATACCTGAATATCTGTACAGATACGTATACAGATATGATTTTAAACTTTAATTATCCGTATTTAAATAGTAAATATATATTATAAAAAAATTTATCCATAATATTTATATGTATATGTATCCATGTCCAAAAAATAAAAATCAATATTTATATGTATATTATGTATCCGATCTGTTTGCACCCCTACTCCCTAGTGTATTGAAAAGGGGCCGGGTCGGGTCGGTCCGGTCCAAACCCGCCCGGTCCCCGGGTTGACTCGGGCACTGGTTAGCCCGGGTCAACGGGTTGAGTCGGGTAGGGGGTCGGGTTTGGTTTTGAGTTGGCCAACCCTTACCCGGCAGGTTAGATCGGGGCGGGGCGGGTCGGGTCGGCGGTCCGGTCCGGGTCGGTTCGTTTTTTTTTTTTTTTCTGTTTTTTTTTTGCCTCTGTTGGTTTGCAAATTTATCATGCTATATGATAGATTTTTTTTTTTTGGCCTCTGTTGGCTGTTTTTTTTTCAGTTTTTTTTTTCCTTTTTTTTTTTATTTGAACTCAATATATTTTTGTTATAACAAAATCAAATTATGTTAAAACCTATTGGCTATTTGCCAAATAAAACTTTAATTAATTAATTCCCTATTGGCATTTAAATCTAAATTAAATCTAAATTAATTCCCTATTGTTATAATTTAAATCTAAATCTAAATTAAATCTAAATTAAATCTAAATTAAATCTAAATTAAAGTAAATATAACTTAAATATAAATCTAAATTAATTCTAAATTAAATTAATTTATTTAGCGTTAATTAAATTGAAATTATCTAAATTCTAAGTTTCTAATCTATTGGCTATTTGCCAAATGCCAATTGCCAACAGAGGCAAACCAGCGAAAATTTGCAAACCAAGGAGAAAAAAATGTGGCAAACCAACAGAGGCAACAGAGGCCAAAAAAAAAAATTATCTAAATTAACTCTGTACTACATGATAAATTTGCAAACCAACAGAGGCAACAGCCAACAGAGGCCAAAAAAAAAAAATCCGAATCAAATAAAAAAATTTCAAATTTGACCCGGGTTGGCTCGGGTCCCGCCGGGTTTTCGGCGGGTCCGGGTCGGGTTCACCCGGTTCGGTCGAGTTAGACCGGTTTGGGGTCGGGTTTAGGGTGGGGTTCGGGCAGGCGGGGCAGGTTGGGTTAAGGCCGGTCTGGGTCGGGTTCAGGTAGATGGGTTGAAACGGGTGGGGTATGGTCGGGTTTCGCCCAGAAAACCGCATCCGACCCGTTTTAAATCCGACCCAACCCTTTAGGACGGTCCGGGTCGGTCCGGGTACGGGTCCCGGGTTTCCTCGGTCCGGGTCGATCCGGGCGGGTAAAATCAATACACTACTACTCCCTTCCCTCTCCCTTTTGTTTACTCCCATGAACTTTTTAAAAACTCCAGTAAAACAATCTAAGAACTAAACAGGCCGGGTAGATTAATTTAAACTACAATAAAATTGAATATGTACCATTTTATCCTGTAATTTTTTATTAGGTGTGATCCACCGACATTTTTATTAATATCCAAAGTTTAATAGAAATTAATATTTATGCCCAGAATTCAGGGGTTTCGTCAAAAATACCCAAACCGGCCATAAATAGCCGGTTTATTTATTTATTTTTTTAGAAACACTATGAAGAGCAAGATAATGAAATCTAACACTGAAAATTTGAAACTTTTTTATTTAAATTATTTGATAGATTACTTCTTTTGATATATAATTAGCATATTTATACCAAAATACGCTAAATTACTTGAAATTATGTTAATTACACTATATTAAGTTAAATTACACTAAATTACATTACATTACACTAAAATACGGTAAATTATGCTAAATTACATATGAATAGGAACGATATCTTCACTGAAACGGCGAAAAACGACGGCAAAACTTCAAACGGTCATAAAACGGCGCTCGAGTGTCCGATTTCAGCAAATGAACACTTTTCGGAAAGCTTGAGAAAATACGCATGCGTCACTGGTTGCTTTGCAATTTTTCAAAATTTAGAATTGCCAAAAAATAAAGGGAAGAGGCTCAAAACTTGAGTTGAAGTTTCCGATTAAGATTTTTATTTCTATTATTCAATTTAAGTAGCTCAGTAAATTAGTTACATAATGAATTTGTAGAATACCAATTTTTACTATTTTTCGAATTTTTTTACTATTTTTATTATTCATGAAAGATAGCACAAAAGCAATCTACTTTAGCGTAATTTTGCGTAGTTTAGCGTAATTTACCATATTTCAGCATAATTAGCGAAGTTATTGTAATTTAGCGTAATTTAATGTAATTTAGTGTAATTCAACATAATTTATTGTAATATAGTGTAATTCAACATAATTTCAAGTAATATAAGGTATTTTAGTATAAATATGCTAATTATAAATCAAAAAAAGTAATCTAACAAAAAATTTAAACAAAAAATTCAAATTTTCAGTGTTAGATTTCATTATTTTGCTCTTCATAGTGTCTCTAAAAAAAAAGGAGTAAACCGGCCATAAATTTATATAAGCCGGCTATTTTAGAGTCGGTTTGGACATTTTTGGCGAAAGTCGGAAATTCTGGGCATAAATATTAATTTCTAATTAACTTTGGATATTAATAAAATGTCGGGTGATCCACAAGTTCAAATTGAAGAGGAGAAATTGAAAAGGGATGAAAAGAATAAGGGGGTGAGCTACATTCCAAATTCTAGGTGGAGATTGGAGAGAAATGACATTTATTTTTGTTTTTTTTTCCTTTAATTTTCTCTCGTTGGCTATTATTTAAAATTTTAATTACTAGAACAAGTAAATTTATTTGGACAATCCGGTCACCCTTTCTCTACTTTCTTTTCTTTCTATTTGAATTTGTCGATAACACTTTTAAAATTTTAATAGTAAGCAGAATCTTTACCTTGAACTGTTAAATTATCTCTTTCTATTTCAGTTTGTGAATCACACTTTTAAAATTTTAATAGTAGGAAAAATCATCACCTTGAACTGTTGAATCGGTAAATCTGTTTTTTATGAGTTGATCGTGTTTTTTCTTTATTTTATTTTATTAAGATTTAATGCAGTGCACGAAAGTCATATTTAGAGTGGGAAAAATAGCACGGCGGAGCCGACTCCATTACGGAACGGCACGGCACCAGTGGCGAGGCTAGGATTTGAGCTAGGGTTAGGCAAAAATCGGATTCGGGTTTCGAATAAATTAACGGGTTCGGGTTCGGATTCAAGACAATTTAAAAAAATAGCAAGAAATATATTAATGCAAGAAATATATCAAAGGTTTCAACTAAGTCAAAAGTTTATAACAAATATTCTTTTACATATCAAAAAACAAGAAATATATTAATGCTACAAAATCAAGTCAATGGAGGAAGCATTGTTCTACGGTTCTTCATATTTTGAAATCGTTGCATAATTCGTTCATCATCTACCTCATCAAACAACTCATTCTCAACGTAAGTGACCAAACAATCATTCAAGAATTGATCTCCCATTGAATTTCTTACTCGGTTTTTCACATAATTCATCGCCGAAAATACCCTTTCAACACTAGCCGTAGCCACCGGCAATATCAATGCTAATTTCACTAATTTGTAAACTAACGGATAAACAATGTGCCTCCTCTTTTCCACCATTTTTTTAGAAAGTTCAACTATGCCCTTTAACTCTAAAAAATCATCATCACTTCGCATATCCATGCGATAATTCTCCAATTGACCACCTAGGACAACAAGTTCATATTGGTTGAAATCAGAGGGATAAAATCGAGCTAATTGACAAATTTAATAAATTTAAAGAAAAAATTAGAGTTACCTTACTAATTGGTACACATGAGAACAATAAATTATATGTAATTCAAACAAGATATTCAATCAATCTATTTATCTTCATCAATTTCATGCTACTTGGATCATTCAAGCAATTCTATGTAATTCAAACAAGATATTCAATAAATCTATCTATTTTCATCAATTTATAAAAATTCAAACCTATTCAATCAATCTATAAAAATTAATTCGAACAAAATATTCAATTAATCTATCTATCTTCAATCAATCTATAAAAATTCAAACATATTCAATCAATTTATAAAATTCAAAGTTTCAAACCTATTTCTTTCTCCGCGGCGACTCGCGACCTCGCGTATACAGTATACTGCTTCCGTTCGGAGTTCGGACCTTCTGCCTTTCGGTGAATCCCGCTGCTTTGGTCTCTCCAGTCTCCTTCTTTATTTATAAAACTTCCCCGCTTCGGTGAAAAGAGAGAGTGAGAGTTGGCGAGTTGCTGTTGAAGCACATTGGGGGAATCCCAACAGGCCAACACCGAATAGAAGATCCCTCCAGGTGTATATATTTTTTTATTCATTTTGGGCTTTGGAACATTGAAGGCTGCTGGACCTTTTTTTAATCTCAGAACTTTTTGTATTTTTTAATCTCACCGCTGGAACATTGAAGGCTGTTGAAGCACATTGCTGGACCTTTTTATATTTTTTAATCTCACCGCTTGAACATTTTGTAATCCCACCGCTTCAACTTTTTTACTCAATAGCGTTGGTAATTTGGTTGACCGCTTGGAAAGTTGGACTCAGGGGTAGGCAAATAATACAACAGGGGTAGGCAAAGCTCTAAATATTTCCGGTTCTACAAATTTTTTTTTTTTCCAGGGGTAGGCAAGTGCCTACCCCTGCTACTGTGTAGCCTCGCCACTGCACGGCACGTGATAACGAAAGTTATGTGTAATTATGATTGTTAGATCTTGATTAAATGGTGAATCTTGAATAGTGGTTTGACATTACCCATGGCGGGCTGTCCGAACCCGGTCCGCCCGTGCCCGGTGCCCGGCGTACCCGTACCCGTGCCCGGGTATACCCGGGTAAACAGGTACACGGGTACGGGTCTTAAACGGGCAGAGCCCCTATTTTTGGAAAAAACCCGGGTGTACCCGTACCCGCCGTACCCGTGCCCGCTACCCGTGTAGCCGAACCCGCCCCGGGTGTACCCGCACCCGTTTACCCGAACCCGTGCACCCGTGTACCCGCCCGGGTTTACCCGAACCCCTTTTTTCAAATTTTTTTCCCTCCGGTTCTACAGTAATCGGTTCAAATATAAACCTATTATTTGAATTTATATTGAATTTAGATTAATATTTAATTTAGATTTAAATTTAGATTTATATTGTTTTTTTTTTCTTTTGAAATTCGGCAGAGGCACCTGCCTTGTTTTTTTTTTTTTTTTGAAATTCGGCAAAGGCTGAAAGCCAGCAGAGGCTTCATGCCTTGTTTTTTTTTTGTTTTTTTTTCTTTTATTTAATTTAATTTAGATTTAAATTAGATTTGAATTCAATTTGGATTTATATTTAGATTTAGATTTATATTCAATTTAGATTTAATTTAATTTAGATTTAATTTAGATTTGAATTTAGATTTAATAGATTTATATTTAATTTAGATTTGAATAGGTTTTATTGTTTTAAAGTAATTGATTTAAGATATTTTTTATTTATATTTTATTTAACCTATTAAAAATAAATGAACGTTTAGAAAATATATTATCAATTTAAAATGAACGTTTACAAAATATATTATCAATTTAAAATGTAAACTACAAATTTCGAGATATAAATAAATTATGAAAGTATATAATTAGAATGCCGACATTTTTATTCATATCCAAAGTTTAATACAAATTATTAATTATGTTGAATATTAATATCCAAAGTTATATTACTTCTTTTGATATATAATTAGCATATTTATACTAAAATACGCTAGATTAATTGAAATTATGTTAAATAACACTATATTATGTTAAATTACGCTAAATTACATTACATTACGCTAAAATACGGTAAATTACGCTAAATTACAAATGAATAGGGAGGATATTTTTCACTGAAAAGGCGAAAAACGACGGCGAAACTTCAAACGGTCATAAAACGGCGCTCGAGTGTCCGATTTCAGCAAATGACCACTTTTCGGAAAGCTTGCGAAAATGCGCATGCGTCTGTGCCTGTTATGCTGGATTTTGAAATTCAGAATCGCCAAAAAATAAAGGGAAGAGCCTCAAAACTTGAGTTGAAGTTTCCGATTAAGATTTTCATTTCTATCATTCAATCCAAGTAGCTCAGTAAATTAGTTACATAATGAACTTGTCAGATTACCAATTTTTACTAATTTTGGAATTTTTTTACTATTTTTTATGATTCATGAAAGATGAGCAAAATCAGTCTACTATAGTGTAATTTTGTGTAGTTTAGTGTTTTTTTTATCGTATTTCAGCATAATTATATTTTAAAAGTCACTAAAAAAAACACGTTTTTTTACCGTATTTCAGTATACAATATTTGATATTGAACTATTCAGATTTTGAAAGTCGAATTATAAACACGTGACGTAATAATATTCGTACGACACTGTAAAAAAAAATAATAAAAAAAAATAGAAATTTTTGGCAGAAACAGAAAAAAAAAAAAAAACCCGTCTACCCGTCTACCCGCCTACCCGCCTACCTGAGACTGGCACGGGTTTGAAACTGGCAGGGCAGACTTTTTCAAAAAAAAACCCGTCTACCCGTGCCCGTTGTACCCGAGTACCCGTGCCCGTTGTGCCCGCTACCCGTCCCGGGTTTTGTCCTGCCCGGCCCGAGGTACCCGAGAGCAAATGCCTAATCTTGAATAAACTAATATAAATTATAAAAAAAAAATAGTTAAACATAACCAGTCACACTTGAACACGACACGTTTAGGTACGGCGTGACTCACGTGCCGTGACCATTCGCGTGCCGTGACCACCTTCGACATTTTGATCACGGTACGACACAGCACGTGTGACTGTTCACTTAATCACGGCACATCACGGCATTAGACTAAAGTCACAGCATGTTAGTACAGAACATTTTTAATTACCACTAGTCATACTTTGGGGGTCCGACTACTGCTATTTTAAGAATAATAGCAGCGGGTGCTCTTCACTTTTGTGTCTATCTCTCTCTTCAAAGGAAAAAGAGAGAAGAAAGAAAAAGATGAGAGAGATAGAGAGGATAACACGAATAGCAGAATTTTTTGAAAAGCAGAGTTCATTCCATACTTGTATGCATGGGAGAGAGAAAATAAACGCCATGATGCATGAAGGTACAAAAGCTTGAATTTCTTTATTAGTTAATTAGATAGTGCGCAGTTACCCACTTTTCAGACTACTATTTATGTGTTGACTCGTATGCACCAGGGTCGTGCATATGAGAAAAGAGGAAAAAAAATGCGCATCTCAGAGAATTTTTTATTTATTATACATATTATAAAATAATAGATGTCAGAAAAAATAATACCTCTAAAAATTAGATGTATATAAAATGAAAAAAAAAATTCTTACTCTAAAAGATGATTTTTTTTTTGTTTTCCTACTGTCTTGAATCATCGTTGCTTTAGATAATTGTACAAGATGTTGTACTATGATACTTCTGAAATTGTGAGGAGATGATCCACTTATTAGCATAGTGATAAATCAATAGTTCGAATTCAGTTCGGCGAGATTAAAATTCGTGATTCGAGTATAATTCGGAAATGATTCGGTACAACAAAGAAGCAAAGAAAAAAAACCCCAAAAAAACTGTAAAAAAAAAAATCACTTTTTTATTCCGAATAATTCGTCAACTTGCGTTTTATACGCGTTTTATTCGCGAATAAAACGTATTATACGTTTTTCTCTGTTTTATTCAGAGTTCAATTCAGTAACGTCGAAAAAACAAATTATACACGAATCTTGTTACTATGCTTATAGTATGTGGAGGCCACAGAAAATCAAGGCAACTTGAAAACAAAAAAAAAAAAGCATTTTAAATTTAGAGAAAAAAATTTCGGTCTAAAGTTAGAAGCGGTATTTTTTTATTGATTCATCTATACATCTAAATTTTAAAGTATTCTTTCTCTTTCTTTCTATTATTTTTTATATTTTCAATAAATAAAAAAGTCTTCTTGCCAAGGAATCTTTCGTTTGCATATTTCCAATCCGTTGCCTACAAAAGCAAAAGTAAACTGCGGCCTCCATTCTTTGTTGCTTTTAAAAAGATAGAGAAAAAAAGAGAAGAGGATGGTGCATCTATTCTCAAGAGTAGAAACAGATTTGGATCCGCCTACAGGCTATAGAATACAAAAAAAAAAAAAATTCGATCTGAAGTACAAGCGATTGAAGTGTAAATGTGTCCCGTTCAAATAATTCATCGAGTCTTCTCATACACATTGCTGAATTATACAGCAGTTGTGATATAAATAAAAATATTTAAAGAAACGGTGATACATATTTACTTTTATTTTCTTTATGCTACCAATAAAAGAATCGGCAGATTTTGAGCCTTCTAGATGGATCAATTATCAAATTGAAGGGTTAATATATATTAATGTTTTTTTTTTAAAAGAAAGGTATGAGTGTTTTTTTTTAATTCAAATAGTACGATTTAAAATGAACAAATTAATATAAAATAAATTCTTTATATGAATCTAATTCGTTCGTTTTAATCGTATATTCGAGTTAAATTAATAAAAGCTCTGCTTTTCTAAATAAAAAAATAATATTGAATACCAATTCAAAAATAAATAGCTTGCTCTTCTGTCGGAGACAATTCAATGTTGTAAGCCGTGTCAATTACAAGGATTCCAATCCTTACTATTGTCAAACTCTTATTTGACCGAAATTTTTATTAATATTAAAAAAAACTAAAATTTTAACAATATGCACCTATTTAGCATAAATTTTCATACTGTCTAATCCGGAGAATTATTCTCTGAATCTAGACCTTCTTTTCAGAGAATAATTCTCTGGTTTCATGCATTCTCTTTCTGGAGAATAATTTTCCGGTTCTGCGAATTCGAAAAATTATTTTCCAGAAAGAGGGTTTTGTTTTATAAAATTTGAGTCTCGGCACAAGAGAATAAATAATTAAAACATCTAAGAAATACAATTAGAATAAAATAATTTCGAACAAATTAAAATATAAAACATTCAAACAATATTAAATATGAATTTGTTTGAATAATTGATATGCAATAATAATAACTACAAAAACAAACAATTCAAAAATAAATTCAAGCAAATAAAAAAAATAGCCAGAAAAGTCCAAATTTAGAAAATAATTTTCTGAATTTGCATAACCAGAAAATTATTCTCAAGAAAGATAATGCATAGAACTAGAAAATTATTCTCTAGAAAGAAGGCCTGGATTTGGAGAATAATGTTGGAGAATTCAGCAGCTAAATTCAGATTTCAGAAAAAGCCGCGAAATTCCGTTCGGAAATTTTTAGTGAAATTATGTTTGAGAATATATTGCCAAATTCTTGTTTAAGAATTTACCGCGAAATTCTGCTCGGCAATTTCCCGCTAAATTCTGTTTAGGCTTACGGTACAGAAAGAACGCAAAATCAAAATTTTACATTCTACCATAAGCCGAGGATCTACTCCCAGATTGATTTCTAAAATAAAATTTATTTAATATTTAAATAAATTAAATAACATTTGTATTTTTTCCAAATTCGAATTGGAAGTGCAGTCTACCTCGGTTACGGAGCACCAGATGTTTGATGCCTCTATCAGTTATCCACCAGGATAACCAGAGAGCCGGTATTTCTTTTGCCAGAAATATTGTACCAGCGTTTTCGCAAAAACACTATTTACAAGTCGCAAGAATATACGTGGATTACGTATTCCTTTCTTTTCTACGCAAATCACTATTTGAGAGGAAAACACGAGAGAGAAAAATGATGTTTGAATCGAATCGGATTATTAATTTCTCTCACCCCCCTCAAGCCTTTATATAGGCTATAGGGTTGGTTTCAAAAAGACCAAAATGCCCCTCCAAAGTCGGTTCTAGTGTGCATTGACCGAAATGCCCCTCGAGCCATAAGCCCAAAATTCAATTTGGGATTTTGATTTGGGCTTTTAATTTAAATTCAAATGAGCTTTTGATCCAAAATATTAATTCATAATTAATATTTTTTAATCCATTTATAATCAATATAATTATTCTGAATAATTATATTTTGACTGTTGTTGCGATAAATTTATACAACGTGTCGTACACGCTTATAAATTTAATCTGTATAAACTTGTCATCTATATGACATTTATTTATTAATTATAACACTTTATAATTAATAATAATTCTCTGATTACTTTTCTATTGGTGTGACCTGATAGGATCTGTGTTATGTTGGCAATAGAATTAAAACTTCTTTTTTAATTCTATAAATCATAAGCGGCATCTGGCAGAATGCATTATGACTACCCAATTGACACATGATGATCTTGTACAGTACAATATCACGAGCCAGTAAACAATTTACTCGTGTTAATTCTTTTCTCATAGTATCAGATCAGTTTCAAGGTAGGCATGTGTTATCCTTGCAAACTTAATCTTTTTTCGATCTTAGGTAGATTATCAAATATGATTAACTCTTTAATCATATCGCGCGCTGATAACCCAACTTCATCAAGAGGCAGAGTGATACCATCACTCGTATTATACACGAGGGACAATAGTAGTCTTGGTGAACATCTCCGCTCCGTACAAGTCATGTATACTGAAATATCATTTTTATAGCTATTTTTTACGGATAGCGTTGAATAACACTCACGAATATACACTTCTCATGTAGGAAAGACAAATACCTCATACTTTAGAACTTAACACTGAATGAAACATTAATGACACAAACACAATCCATTTAACGTTTCATTTAGGGTCTGTCAAATATCATGTTCTCTAACATGTATCTATGTGATTAAAATAACAACTCTTTTTCTGTGGTTTGTAAAACTTAACCATCATTTAATCCACATACTAACCTTTGAATGGTCAACTAGTATTCCTGCTAATTACCACGGTTAGAGACTATTAAGAGTATTTATCATCTATATTATGTTAGTTCTACAATTTCAAGTCTTTAACACAAAATGAACCATAACTCGATAAAAACTCAAGGAACAAAATGATATATTTATTAATCCTCCAATTCATGAACAAAACATATAGAATAAAATTATCCTATGATTGACTTCTAGATTATTACACTAACAATAATTTTTCAGTTTGAACAGATTTGAAAATTTATGCTAAATGAGTATAGATTGTTAAATTTTTGGTTTTCTTTTTAATATTAATAAAAATTTCGGCCTATTTGATGAGGATTGAATTGAACAATTTGATCTATCTTATTTCGTCCGTAAAGCTTGTTGTTTGTAAAATAAATTTTTTGATATGTTTTTGCCTTTAAACTCAAATTTTTGTAACTTTAAATCTTCATTAAATAATAAAATAATTAATCTCTAAAGTCTTCCCAGTCTCCTCCAAAGTCTTCCCCACGTCCCTTTCGCTTTTTTCAGAAAGCGACACAATCAGTTTGACACGTTAAGGCAATTACCACGCAATTTCGTCATCAGGACAGCGGGACCCGACATTTTTATTAATATCTAAAGTTTAATAGAAATTATTTAATATACCACGTTATGTCAATTACCACGCAATTTCGTCATCAGGACAGCGGGAACCCGACATTTTTATGAATATCTAAAGTTTAATATAAATTATTTAATATATCTAGGTCAGCTGGGAAGTTATAAAATACCCATACAGGCTATTTTCTGGCCGGTATTCATTTAATTTAGTACCAGCCGAAAAATAACCAGTACTCAAAAAAAATTTAGTACTGGCAATTTTCTGGCTGGTACTTAATTTTTTTTTTTTTTTTAAGATGGGCATAACATAGTTAGCTAGAAGAAAAAGTCGTAGAAAACTACTCGGATTGAAGTTTGTACTCGGTTTGGCTAAGATCAAACAAATGCATTTAATTGAATGCGTGTGTTACATCGGTTGCATGTATCGGTACGTCGCTGATGTTTTTGTAATGAAACATCGATGTTTTATTAGACTTAGCAATGACAATTAAGCAGAGTAGTACTAAAAAAACATCGGTGCGTCGCTAATGTTTTTGCAATAAAATATCATAAAAAATCATAAATATTAAATACAGAATAGTGTTTGAAAAATTCAAACATCGGTAAAAAAACATTTTTATTAATATCCATTGCAAAAACATCAGTGCGTAGCTGTATTTTATTAATTTGGATAAAATGTATTTGAAAAATCCAATAAGTATTATCTTTTACAATCTAATAAAATATCAATGTTTCATTACAAAAACATCAGCGACGCACCGATGTTTTTTTAGCACTACCCGGCTAATAAAACATCGATGTTCTCATGCAAAGACATCAATGATGCACCGATACATGCAACCGATGTAACACATGCATCCAACCAAACGCATTTGTTTGATCTTAGCCAAACTGAGTGCAAACTTTAATCCAAATTTCCTACGATTTTTTCTTGTAGCCAACTATGTTATGCCCATCCTATAAAGAAATAAAAAAAATAAGTACCAACCAGAAAATGACCGGTACTGTACTAAAAAAAAAAATTTGGGTACCAGCCATTTTCTGACTAGTACTGAATTAAATTTGATACTTGCCAGAAAATGGTCGGTACAAATATTTTTATAACTTCCTAGCGGATCTGAGTATATTAAATAATTTCTATTAAACTTTGGATATAATAAAAATGTCGGCAGCGGGACGATCAACTGAAAATGACATTAGAAAAAAACAAAAAGAAAACACAACTTAGAAAATAGGGGAATATTATGTATATTCTTCAAAAGTTTCAATATTACATATTTATCTTTCTAAAATCATTAATTACATATTTATTCTTGAAATTTATACAAAACTCACATATCTATATAATCCATCATATTTAACATTAACTTTCTATTTATTTCTATTTTACTCTTCTTTTATTTTTCCTTCTAAACACGTTGGTTTTTTTTTTTTTTAATCAAAAGCCCGTGAGCCAATATATCATTTCCAAAAGTTTCCAGAGTTACACATCAATAAAAACTCCCCTTCTAACTGGTACAACAGACTAGTACCAATTCATAATAATTGGAAATTTAAGCCCCCGGTACAAGGGCGGACCCATACACAGCCAGAGGGGGGCAGCTGTCCTTCTCTGAATTTTGAAATTCAGTAGAAAAATACGAGTCCAGTACCACTTTGCCCATTCCTGGAAATTGTTTGCCTCTCTCTGGAACTAAAAAGCCCGTCAGACCAGTCAAAAAACACTGTTAAAAAATAACTTTGTTGTTTTTATAGAAATTTACATATTCGGACCAACTTTATTGTTTTTTAATATGTAAAATGATATTATTTTGTTATTTTTTTATTATGTACGACTATACTATTTTTATTATATTTTTTATCCAATACCCGATTAGTTAATGATTTTGAACCCGGTAATCTATTTTAACCCGATTCTTGCCCCTCTTTGACAGAAATCATGCATCCACCCCTGCCCCGATAACCCTTTCTAACTGGTACAACATACCGGTATCAGTCACTAAATAGAGAACTCAGACAAACTAAAGAGAGAGAGAAACGTATAGTGATCAACATATTATTAATTAATATAGTAAAATAAATTTTAGAGTTTTAAAAAATATTTTTTAATTATTTTTAGAGATATTTGATATATTATAGAGCTAGATTGAACAAATACATGAATTTTTACAATTTTACAGGTATGTAATTATTGATTTTGGAGAGATAAATACGTAATATTGAAATTTTTGAAGAATTATATTCTCTCTAGAAAATAATATATTTTTAAATAACCGTACATACAGCGGCAAATTTTAATATCTTGACGTGTCATAGCTGCTTTTTGACGGTCACAGAAAATTGTATTTGTAAGGAAATTACATATTAAAATTTTCAATTAAATAAAATTATTTAAATTTGAAAAAATTAAATTGTTGAATTATACGAATTTGTGGTAATTTATTGTATTGACTTATTATCGTAATTTAAAACTTTTAACTTAAAAATTAATTTATTTTAATAAAAAAAATTTGTCGATAAATTGATTGTCAAGAAATTAATTTAAAATTGGAATTAATCATTAACAAACTAATTTATTTTAATTATTCTTTAATTTAATTTTCAAATTTAAACAATATTGTCAAAATTTAAAATGTTAAATTACAACAAATAATTGTATGAAACCATGACAAATCGGTGACTTCTTAGTAGCATAGTGACTAATCAATTATTCAGGTTCAGTTCGGCGAGGTCAGAAATTCTTGATTCGGATACAATTCGAGAATGATTCAGAATTATCCGAAACGAAGATCACAATCCCAAAAGAGAGCAAAAAAAAAATAGTTCAAAAAAAATTCACAAATACTTCAAAGTTCAGAAAAAACGCAAATAATTCGGTCAAAATTCAATCAACCGAATAATTCAGCGCTCAGTTAACCATCACCTAAAAACTGAATTATTCGTAAATAATTTACGAATCTTATAACTATGCTTAGTAGAAGAAAAAACAGCACAAATATTTTTGTGGCGAAATGTACAACGTGTAAAACAGAACTAGTACCAAAAAGGTGATTTCTTATCGAATTAAAAAAATGCATATTTAATTTGGTCAATCTGCGAGTTGTAACAATAATAAATATATTGGAACGCAACGGCGATCAAAGAAGCGAATCCGAATGTGAAGCTAGATGGCAATTAAAGTATTACGGTGATCAACATTTCGATTAGAAGGCGACAGTGAGTAGATCTGGTTTCCATCAGAGCGCGACAGCAATTAAAGAAACGGATCCAGTCATAGACCGAAATGAGAATTATAATACTAGATTAGTTTAGAAGATTTTATAAGAATAAAAAAGTAGATTTACAAATTACGATCATTTGACCTATTATAAATACGTTTTTTTATTAATAAAATTATTAGTTGACATTTAAAACTAATAACCTTAAATTAAAATTACAGGTAGAAGATCAGACACATAGAAACCAGGGAATTCATATCACCGACGGTACCGTAATAGAGAATCTTTTACAATTACTTGATGGACCGTTCTTTTTAAATTGGCACAAATCTCAAAGCCCAATAATACTGCCCCTCAGTCAGCCCGAATCCCAAACCGGCTGAGATTTAATCTCAACCGTAAATAGCTAATTGTAAAAGGGAATTATGGACTCGAAACCAGGACCATGTGAAACACCGATAATGTGGGGCCTTTATAAAATTCAAAAAACCGGGATCCCAATCATACGATTGTAATATATCCTGTGTAGCGGATGTCCATTACCAGAAAATGACTTGCTATATCTTTGGTAGTAGAAAAATTATCTCAGAGGAACTATCGTCAGAATAATAGCGGTTACACCTACCCCAGAAACACCTGCCCCAGGAAACTTCCTGGAAGTTTCATGGATTTTGAAGTATATAAATCAATTGATTGCAGAACTCACAAAGAAGCCAAGTCCAACAAGCAACCTTTTTTTTTTTTTGTTTGAGGAAACCTAGCAGAGACTTCCAACAAGCAACCTTGTAGATCATTTTTGTAAAACATCTTGTAGTCAATCCACATCCAACTAGTATCTCGGGAATATATATATAACCTTCATCTTCTTTACCAGTCCCAACCTGTTGTCGCTTTCAGTCGTAAGTTACTCTCTGTCCAAACATGAGCGAATTGAAACAAGCAACTCAGCAAAACAATGGTTTGAATGATACATTATTGTTGTCAGCAAAGCAAGTGGCGGACACAAGTAGGTCATCACCCTCCTCTTCCTGCTCATGGCTCTCCATTCTTGGCCTCCTATTACTCGCCGTTAATTCAGGGATGGCGATTCATCGGTCCCGAGATGATCCTTGGTCAGTAGCCTTTATAGTTTCTACATTCCTCGATCTTCTCCTCCTGTTCTTCTGCCTACAGATGTTAGAGAAGACACCTCGCAATTCTCCAAGGAGAACTCACCTCAAAATTGCTGTATGGTGCTTGTCAACGTTCCTTACGGTGATGTTCTCCTACAGAGTTGCTATTCTGATGCCGCTTGCAGTGGCGATCATTGTCTGGGTCATGTCACTTAGCACCACAGGTGCTGGGTTTTATTTATTCTTCATTTACCGTGACGAAGAGGTCGAAAAGAATGCTTTTTCAGATGATGTGAAGCCGGCGAAGATGGTTGAAGGACCATAGACCCTGTTCTAACAATATAAATTAAGGGGAAGGATTAAAAATTGAAGGAGCGCTAAGGAATTTGTTTTCGGCAAATGAAAAAGATTTAAGATTGTAGTATGTATTTTAATAAAATGTAGATTTAAGATTGTAGTATGTATTTTAATAAAATGTATATATGATGAGTGAAAGATCATATTATCCCTTATATTGTTGTTGTCATGTAATATGATTGATGAATCAAATTGTGTTATGATTTTAATTATATATAGTTAACTATATTTCATTAATGTAAACTATGTTAAATTTGACCAAAACTATTATTACAAATTAATCAAATATAGTTAAATATATTTCATTAAAGTAAAACTATGTTAAATTTGATCAAAATTATTATTACAAATATAAATATAAATATAAATAAAGTAAAGATAGAAAATAATAAATACACCTACCACTAAACAAGATGAATCTGATAAACAGATTACAAAATACGGCTCAATAGATATGGGACCTAAATTTGAAGAAATGGTTTCTAAAAATAAAGATCAAAATGACAAGCATTACTAGATTGGATGTTGAATTCCTTTCCAGCATGTATGGATAATTAAAAGAAATAGCTGCAGTATCTAATTTCTAAGTGCTCTTTGATTTTTTGGACGATTTGGCATATTTTCCCACAAACTATTTGTATTGCTCTTTCGGAGTAAATCTTTAAGCTGTGTTTCGTTGAGACCTGGGGTAATTCTGTATTGCTCAACATCTTCATCATTGTTTTCCTTGTCTATTGTCCCCTCCTCCAAGAAAATACTAAGAATAAATAAAAATTTGTTGGTGTATCACTTCGAAAAAAAACTATAGAAATTGAAATGTAATTATAAAATTTATGGAAATTCATTTATTTTTCTGTCCATATAAAAGTTAATGAGATTTGCCTTTCTTAGTCTATTTAAATTGGCACAAAAATTAGGAATATAACTAAAACAATAAATCCTAAATTGAAGGCTATGGAGAACCATGTCTATATTAAGCTTACCTTACCTTAAAGAATACCGCAAACTAAATAAACTATTCACAATTGCGCCTAGATGTATCAATTAATTCAACAGTCATGTTGAAGTTTTTTTTTTAACTCCGCCCATAAAAAGGCCATGCTGTTAAGGGGTTCAGATTCAGTGAAGTACCCTACCATGTAGAATGAGATTTAGTTCGTCTGTTTTACCTGACACGAATCTCAAAACAAACCTCTTATAATCCAAACAGGCACCGAAATGATTTTGGTCCGGCTGGGTTATAACACGCGGTAGGATACCGCAGGGGATACTAACTCATCGTTGCAGGTGATTCGAAAAGCTATCCTGACTGGTTGTATCGTTTTATCGAAATCAATCAAAGAACTTGTTAGATCAAAGTTTTATCATGGATGACAACCGTAACAGGCCGTTAGCGAAACAGGACTCCTATTTATGGGCCTTGTATGGAGCTTTGAAAGCAGCAATGGCATTGCTCCATGGGCCCGGCAAAATCCACACAAACCAATCCTACAAGCAAGCACTTATGCAGCCTGCACCGATCGATGAAACCTGTGGTAAATTAGCTGGACATGTTTTCTTTGTTTCTAGACAGTGATGCAAGAAATCTCAACTCTTCCTTGTTAATAGACGAGATAGAGATAGTGTCTGCACATGTCTAGTTGAGACTATGAAACCTTTTCTTATTGTGCATGTTTTCATATATTATTTATCCTTTTTGTTATATATATTATGTGTTTATATTCTCCCTTGAACTAGTATTAATTCCGCTAGCTCGATGATGAAAATGATGAATGCTACTCTTTTTTATTGAAATGGTGGTACACAATCCTTCGAATTAAGGATTATGGAAGCAAATTATTAGATTAAAGTACAACTCACACACTCCATATAATAAACTATCTCCTTCTTGGAAGGATATAATGAAATTAAATAGTCTAGGAGAAATTAGATGTAGCTACAAGATTGGAGAGGGACAGCTAATTAGATTCTGGCACAACATTTGGTATGATAATTGTAAATTGTCAAACCATTTTCCTCGCTTGTTTCGGCTTTGCACTGATAAAAGTGTGAATTTCCAGGATGTGATTTTATCACATGGGACTATTTTACAGTTTTCCAAGGTTTTGCAAAGAATGTTAAAAAGGACTGGCAAGAGCTATAGGCCATAATCAATATGCACACTTTGACATAGGACAAGGATAGCCCTCTGCGGAGATGGGCTCAAAAGAGATATTTACAACTCAATCAACTTATCAATTTATTAATTTTGGGGGGATAATAACAATACGAAATGCCATGTTGTGGTGGGATTTGAAGATTTCACACAAGATTAAAGTGTTTTTGTGGTAAACACAAAAAAATAGAATTCTGACCAAGAATATTCTTAGTAAATAGGGATGGATAGGAGATACCCAATGTTTGTTATGTAGTACTAACAACATCATTGAAAATCGGGATCTTTTGTTTATAATGTCACATATTTTTTTGGATGGAGGCATGTCAAGATAAATTTCAAAATTGGAGAAATTTTGAGGATGTAATTGCTTTAGCTTTAAATTTGCACAAATCTCAAAGGCAAGCTTTTCCTACCGTATTTAGTGCATTTGTGTTCGAATATATAAAAAATGAGAAACGACATTTGCCTTAACAACACAAATGTCAAATCTGCTAGAAATAGGGGTAAAAATGCGGATACAGATATGGTTTTAAATTTTAATTATCCATATTCGAATAGTAGATATATACCATATAGTTTAATATATATTATGAAAAAAATTATGTTATTCACCATTATAATTAGATAAATATTATGAACTTTAGTATTTTTTATTAATATTTATATATTGTACAATAAATATCTGATCCGATGTATCTATATCCATCTAATATCCGATCCATATCCGTATCCGAAAAATAAAAATGGATACGAATATGGTTTTACAACTATCCAATCCGTTTTCAATCCTAGCTAGAAAGATACTAATGATTTGTTCTTTGGTTAATTATTGGGCAGGAAATAAGGAGACAATGACTAAAGATTATCGGCGCACATGGATACCAACCAACATAGATGAAATACCCATTCAATGCATAAGTTCAATGGAACAGCTGAAACCAGGAGAGAGAGAAGTACCACTGGTACCGATGCTGTCAAATGGCCAAACCATGATTGGAATGATGTGGCTTGTATGGCTCAATTGAATGTGTTCTTTTTGTGGGACATGGATGTAATAAAAAGCCGTTCAATGATTGTTAGGCAAGTTGGAGGGTAGTTTAAACGTAAGGTATCAGGAGTAATACAACTAGCAGACATTACAAAAAGCTGGTTTTGTTTAGTAGAGAAAGATTCTTTGTTTTACTTTTAATTAGGTTATATAGGGATGTGATACTTTGTATTTCACATTTCATGAATAAAATGGGCATATTGTGCCTTTGTTTCGAGAAAAAAAAAAAAGGCCAGTTGAAGTTAATTTATCAGTACACCAGTAACTAATTTCTGAAGTACTAAATGAAAGCAATTTAAAGCAGCAGACAAATGAACTCAATCAAAGGGAGCACAATTGCATACCGCATGTACTAGATTGAACCAACATCAACTGGATCAATTAGCAATCTGAAACTGCAAGACAGCTGTTGTGATGATCTTTTGATCAATTCTCTCCTCATTTATATAATGTACACTATAAAGAGTGACAGACCTGGGATGAGAAGTGGCCTAAATGGCTCTTGACAGAGTGAACAAGTGTGCCATATCCGGCACATAGGCCATCTATCGAACATTGCACCGGATCACAAAGTTATCCTTCATAGAGAGCAGCCTGACTCTTGTGTCCCTTTGTATTCTTGCTGGATGACAAAGCAAGCAATGTTTTAATTATCTAGACTAAACAAACCAGGGGCATTTTGTCCCAAAGTATCTTTTTCAGACCCCTGAATTTCTTTTTTAGGGTAAGATTGGGTACAAAAAATGCCTCCAGCTGATGATACACTTCAATTATTCATAACAGAAGGGTGGAAATGACTCTTTCAACCTGTTATTCCACTCTACCAAAAAGCTTGAAGCATGTTTTAATAGTGGTAGAATAGTGATACTATTCCACTATTTTATTCTTCATAAATTCTCCAATAGCAGACTAAGAAAATGCAATTGGTAATTAGATCAAATTAAAAATGGAAAACACTCCCAAGCCTTTTCATGTGATTCCTTTCGCTGACTATATTACTGATAATTTAATTAAAATGTACAGAAATGAATTTAACATGATTTTTTTTTTAAATCACACTCCAAATTGTACTAGGAGCAGCTGCACGTACCCTAGCCAATCATAATAATGGGTGTTCTTCATTTTATACCTTTCCTGTTTCCTTCTGATCTACACAAGGAAATTTGGTCAATGAAAATTTCAGGGAAAAAAACACATTTAGTATATGAATATCTGTTGTTCTGTACCTATATGTAATATGATTACTCCATGGATCTTAAATATGCTCCTTTGTATTTGTGTTCTTTCGTTTTGCTCTGATTCTTTTAGTTAGTAAATAGCCTATTATGTTTGTATAAAGAATAAAATATATTACAGTCCTGCTTTGCACCAGCCTAAATCTAATTTGACCATTGTTTTTTGGGCCAAATGGAGCCCAAGAAGAGCTTCAGAGCAGGACTCAAGTTAGTAGTGGTTAAGAGTTTAACAATGACATATCTTAGGCTTAAGAATCACTGGATTTAAGGCTTAGTTTCACTAGATGTAAATAGTTTTGTATAAAAATTTCTTAGGATAAGGCCAACTTCTCACCAAACAACAGTTACACTTAGTTTTGAAATGAATTTACGTAGTTGATCGGTACCATTTTTATTAACCAAGTTAGTCCCACCCATGCTACACGGTATCTACAAGTTAGGAGGAGAACAAAACAAAAAGAAAAGGATAAAAAATTAATAAAACAAAAATGATATCATGGAGAACTGGAGAGACAGACAAGATGGTCCCTAATAAATCCACATAATATTAAAAGAAAAGACAACTCTTTATCTGAAATAGCAAAAAAAAAAACTGGGATTAAATAAGAAAAAAGAAACGTCTATCTGTAACAGAAAACACTGAGACGAAAGAAATAAAGAGCGAAAGAAGTTTTTTTCTCAAAATAAGAGGGAAAGAGAGCTTTAAAATCTGAAAGACAACAGAAGGGGAGAGAGAAATGGAAATTCTCCATAGCCCAAGTCATGGCTGGAGAAGGAGAGAGAAGCAGTGAACTTTAAATCATTTAGATTTTGTTATGAGATAACAACATTCTCAACTTAATTCTGTGTTGTTGTTTGATCCACCTGACTCAATAAGCTGCAACAATTACAGTATGAAATTTCTCCTATGATTCTATGAGAAAACATGAAAAAGATACTATCTTATTTTCTAAAGAATGACTGAGAAGAATTCTTCACAGAGGCATAATTATTACTGTAAACACCTTCAATATCAATCAGTCAAGAGTAGTTAAAAGGACAAAATCATGTATATTCATAATTATAAGTATGGAAAATATATGCTGCTCCTATACTTCTCCAAGTTTAAGGCAGGTTAATGTTTCTTTTTCTTACTGGAGAATTGGATATGGTCACTGAACTTGGATGCAACATGAAGTGGAATTTTTGTCTGTAAATGTATGGGGTTACATTAATTACTTGGGCATTAATTGGAGTTGAACTTAATTAAAATCACTATAAATTTGGATCCATTCAATGATCTTGGCACTAGAAGTGGGAAACCATCATATTAAAAAAAACATCACTATAAATTTAGAAAAACACTGAATATATTTAATTCAAGGATTAGCCAGTATTGACCTCATCCGATTTTTATGCTAGAAGTGGGAAACCATCATATTAACAAAGCTGGATATTCTTTTAACTTCAAAGAGAGCTTCATCTCCAACTTAAGTCAAGAGAGATAATGCGTTATATGGCTAAATTGGCTTCAGGGTTTCAAACCGATTGATAAAATGGCAAAGCCTCTCGGTTGGAAACTAGTAAACTTGAAAATTCTCATAGAGACTAAAATTTGAACATCACGATCTTAAATCGATGGACTTAGCTATATAATTGAAAATTTATAGAATCGAATTAGTCTGTACCTTCGTATAATCGGATCGTAGATTGACAACTTCAGAATGGCTTCCGCCGCTCCACTCGCTTTTCTGTTCATCCACTACAATCTGCTCTCGAGACTTCAAGTTGCTCTCGATTTTCTTCATTTTTGTACAGATCGCACTTAAGCGAAAGGAAGAGAAATATTTACGGATTGATTATGTCTACGAAACTATGGCGGCGAGAGAATTCCTTTCTAGGGTTTAGATCAGAGTGGAGGATTAAAATGAGAGGCGCGAGAATTCCTTCCCGGGAAGGGATGGTCTTAGACTTGGAATCGGACGTCCTTCGATTCGAATTCAGATCCTCCCTAATAGGGAATCTTTTACATTTACTGGATTTGGACCGTTCTATTTAACTTGGCACGAATCTCAAAGCCCATAATACTGCCTCTCCGCTAGCCCGAATCCCAAAGCAGCTGGGAATTAATTGAGTGCATCCACGTGTTACTATATTATGAATTCTATTCGTCATAAGATATTTCTTACGGATATAAATCTGCTGTAAGAGTATCTCCGGTAAACGTTTAGCAATTAATTTGAACCATGTTGCTGAATTTAACAATTAAAGAGATTCATAATTTTTAAATCACTTCATTTCAAAAATTTAATTAGAGTTGCTTATTAATAGAGTTGTTTTTAAAGCAAACTTGCTAATTCAAAAACTATAATACATTCCAGCAATTATATTAGCAATTAACACATAATTTAAAATAAATCACCGTTGTAGATGCTCTAAAGAGTTGTTTTTAAAGCAAACTTGTTAATAAAAACTGTGGAACATCCTAGTAATTATATTAGCAATTAACACATCAAATTAGCAATTTAAAAGAAATCACCGTTGTAGATGCTCTTATTCCAAAGGAATCACAGCACCTGTTATTCCTATCCCAACCGTTCAAACTTTTTCATGCGCGAATTTCAAGGAAAAATGTTTTTCGTTCCTAAATCTCGACAAAAGTCAACGGCTAGAATTGAAATAACAGTCCTATTATCCTAACCTTTGAAAAAACAACCGATTTATTTCCATTTCTTACATATATATAACTAATTAATATATCAACTCCATCCTTCTTTATAAACCGAAATTTTTTTTTGTTATCACCCAATAATTCGAAATTAAAGAACCACCATCCGAAATTACAGATTTTAAATCTTACCATTCACGCACTTTGGGGATGCGCACTAAATTTTTCGGTGCACCAGCTGGAGAAGCACACCAAATTATTAATTTTTTTTGGATTTTTTATTTTTTGGTGCATATCTTGGGGAGCACATCAATTTTTTTTTTTTAGTTCAGTTCAGTTTGAAATTTTGGGACTAAATTTTTTTTCTGTTCTATTCTATTTTGTTTTGTAGTGTTTAGAATTATATGTACACATCAAATTTGACGGTGAAATTATAGAAAATAAAACGCACTTGTTTAACAAATAAAATTTTGTACTAAATTTGAACTAAAAATTACTACAACATTATACGCACAATCTGAGCAGCGTTTTGTACTAAGTAAGTTTGTGCGCAAATTACTACAAATTATACGCACAATCTGATCAATGTTTTATACTACAAATTATACGCAGAACAGAACAGAACTAAAAAGAAAAAGTTGGTGCGCTTCCTGAGGGTGCGCACCAAAAAATAAAAAACCAAAAAAAATAAAATAAATAAATTGGTGCGCATCCCCAGCTGGCACACTAAAAAATTTGGTGCGCGTCTCCAGAATGGAATTTTTTTTATAAACCATAATTAAAAAAATATTTTTACCAAACCAACATGATTACTTTTTTTTTACAAAAACCATAAGAACCGAAATGGCATTTCGGTCCGGTCCCCTTTTTGGATTTTCTGTGGCGGCTCATATGAAAACTTGTGAAACCAGTACCACAGAAAATCCAAAAAGAGGACCGGACCGAAATGCCATTTCGGTCCGGAATAAAAAAAAAATAACGGACCGAAATGGCATTTCGGTTCTTATTTTTGTAAAAAAAAAAGTAATCATGTTGGTTTCGTAAAAAAAATATTTAATTATGGTTTATAAAAAATATTCTCCAGAATGCGTGAGTGATAAGAATTGAAATTTAGAAAATAGATGGTGGTTATTTAATTTGAATTTATTAGATTGGTAACTAAAAAAATTCAGCTTGATACGGATTCCTTTGAATGGAAATTTTTATTGGTAGTAATTAACAGAAAATAAAAAAGAGAAACAGTAAGAGTACATCAATATTTATATTGGTAGTAAAATCGTTAGGAATTCTACCGATTGTAAAAAGCAAAAAGTTTCAAACAGTATGAATTTCACCGATCTTAAAAATCAAAAGTTTTGAACGGTACGAATTCTACCAATCCTAATCATTTTCTTACGTTCTCCTCTTATATAAAGAAAAATAAAAAAATGCTTCAAAGTTAAGATCGGTAAGAGTATTACCGATCTAAACTCAAACTTTCTTCATGTCTGTAGCGTGTTGCGGTGGACAAATTAAAAAAAATAAGAAAAGAGTTAGGACGGTGGAATTCGTACTGTTCGAAACTTTTGGATTTTTAAAATCAGTGGAATTCATACCGTTCGAAACTTTTTAATTTTTACGATTGGTAGAATTTCTACCGATCTTACTACCAATATAAATATTGTTGTACTCTTACTGTTTTCCTTTCTTATTTTCCGTTAATTACTACCAATAAAAAAATTCCCCTTTGAATTCCCCCTGACAAATAAAACCACTTGATGCACTCCACAACTATTAACCTTTTAGTGTTTCATATTAAGCCACGTCAGTGTTTCATACCTTCATATCAGGCCGTGATACGGATTATTTGCGGGGTGGTAAAAAATAATTATTTTTACCACTCTAATAAATTTCATATTGAGGCTATTAACTTACTACCAATATATATTATTTGCGGTTTGAATTAACAATTCATACCGCACAGAATATATGCGGCCTGAATTGTTAATTCAAACCGCACAGAATATATGCGGCATGAATTGTTAATTAAACCGCACAGAATATATACGGCTTGAATCTCTTTTTTTTTTTTTAAACTATAACTACGGGGAGAGCACTGTAGAAGAGAGAGAAAAAAGAAAGAGAGGAAGAAGAGAAGAAGAGGAGAGGAGCTCTGAAGGAAGGAGGAGGAGACGGAGAAGTCTGTCAAATCAGGTAATTTTTTTTTATTTTGCAAATTTTCACATACGTATTTACTGTTAATTACTGTTTATGTACTGTTTATTACTGTTTATGTACTGTTAATTACTGTTTATTTACTGTTCATTAATGTTTATTTACTGTTCATATATGTATTTACTATTCATATACGTATCTGCTGTTTATGTACCCTTCATATACGTATTTACTGTTCATGTACGTATGTACTGTTCTTGTATTGTTCATGTAATGTTCCTAGACGTATTGGCTGTTCATGTACTGTGTATGTACGTATTTACTGTTCAATATTGTTCATATACGACTATTCACAACTGTTCACAATTGAAATCAGTAAACTGACCAAATATTTGTCATTTATGAATGTAGTTTATTGGCCATGTCTATTGCAATTTCAATACATTTTGGAGGAAAGTTCATAACTGACCAGTATGGAGTACGTTACTCCAAACCTGCAGCAAATACGTATTGGGTTGATGAAAATTTCTCATTTGAGCAGTTGCAATCGCTTATTTATGAAGCGAGTGGCTACAATAGGAATCGTTGGGAATTACAAATTCAGGCCCGAATGGTCCACGCAGGAAAGTATGTCAAAATCACATTGGGAGATAACGGGGCATTGAGAGATCTAATAGCGCAGGTTTTGAGGTCTGGCGAATCATTATTGGAAGTTTTTGCACGCAAAATTCGCGAAGAGTCAGGGGACGGAAGTTCAAGCCAAAATTCGGTTGTACAAAATTATCAAGAAGATAATGAACCACACACTCCTTTTATCCTAATGCATGTACCAGAACCGGAACCAGAAATATACAATAATTCACCCCAATCTCCACCTTTTGTCCCACCACGAGTACAATCTCCACCTTTTATCCCACCTATATCCGTGTCTGAAGGTCCTTCATCCTTACCTGGGCCTGAACCAAATCCTCACCCCAGACCGCCACCAATACAAGAAGATCCAAACGAGTCGGAATTTGAATTTATGAACGAGGTACCGGAGGAGAATCTGCAAACTGGGGATGAATTGGGGGAAGGAGACTGTGACATTAATGATGAAGGAGATGAAGAAGATGAAGAAGATGAAGAAGAATACACACAGCCCACTGTGAGGCAAAATAGAGAGAATATGCCGTTAAGTGGCCGTTCTGAGACTCACCCTTTTGTAAACTTCAATGACACATCTGCTTTTCGAGAAGCAGATGTTTCTTACTATGGTCGTCGGGTTGAATACAAGAGTGAGCTCGCAAAAGGCCAATACTTCGTAAGTAAAAAGCAACTGACGAAAAAGATCAGAGAGTACCATGTTGACAAGAACAATGAGACATATACGAAGAGAAGTGACACATCCCGGCTGGAAATTAGATGCAGCACTCCGGGTTGTCGTTTCAAACTGAAGGCAAGAGCAACAAATGCTGGAGATACATGGATGATAACTGAGCAAGACACGCCTCACACATGCACGTCTGAGTACACCAGGACGGACCATGCACAACTCACGGCATCAATTATCGCAGATATCATCGAGAGCAGCATTAAGGAAGACCCCACTATGAGCATCCGGAGTGTGGCACACTGCGTGAGGGTTAGGTTTGGCAGTATAACCCCGAAGTACAACAAACTTTGGAGAGGTCGTGAGATTGCAGTAGCCCGGCAATTTGGGAGTTGGGAAGAGTCGTACAATTTTATGAAACTATTGCTTATCGAGATATGTTACACGAATCCCGGCTCAAAATACCAATTTCTGACAAGTCCGAGCATCGATAAAAATACAGGACTGGTCAAACAAGGTGTTCAGGAATTCAGGGCCGTGGCATGGGCTTACGGACCATGCATTACCGCATTTGATTACTTAAGACCGGTGATCAGTATAGATGCAGCCTTCCTTTCTGGGCGGTATGAGGGCAGACTTTTGATGGCTTGCGCCTATGATGCCGAGAACCAATTGCTGCCTCTAGCATTTGCAATTGTACATAAGGAGAATGAAGAGAATTGGGGTTTTTTCTTACAATGGCTTAGGATTAATGTGATTCGTGTTAATAGATTCGTATGTGTTATATCGGACCAACACATGGGTATCAAAGCTGCATTGAAACCTGAATACGGATGGGATAGGGATAATTTTGTGCACAGGTATTGTATCCAACATGTTGCAGATAACCTGGTCCAGGCGTGTGGGAAGGACAAATGGTACGGAACTAGGTTCAAACAAGGAGCCAGGAAGAAGAAGCCAAGAAGGCTGAAAGAGATGTTCGAAGATTTTTGCTCGGTATGTCTAATATTGTCTAATTTATATCATTTTTGTTTCTTTTAGATGCATTTTGTCTAATTTTGCTTTGTTCTATTGCAGCAAAATCCCACGTGTAATGTTTTTCTGAGGAGAGTGGGCAAAGTACGTCCTAATGATGTCATGGAGCCATCAAATTTTGATAAAATTTTCCAGACCTGTGATGGAGGGCACCGATTTGGTATCATGACAACAAACGGCTCTGAGTCCCTGAACAATGTCTTCAAGGATAGCCGAATGTTGCCCGTGACTGCACTTGTAGAGGAGACATTCTACAAGTGCAATAGATGGTTTGTTCAACGGCGACAGGCAGCGACGGAGCAAAGTAATGCAGGAAAGCCTTTTTCTAAACGGGTACATGTTAAGCTCGCCAAACGGTGGAAGAAAGGTACAAAAATGGATGTCATCCCATACTCGCACGGCGAAGGTAATTACCAAGTCACGGGTCCAAATGAATATGTTTCAGTAGTCCAAACGCAGGATGGAACTATGTTAATTATTCATAGAAGGTTCCAGTATATCGTGACATTCGGGCCAGAGAGAAAAGTGGAATGTACATGCAGAGGTATCCAATTAACTGGAATTTCGTGCGCTCATGTGTTAGCGGTTTGTCGTCATAAAAACTGGTCACCCGACCTATTTGTTGCCCACTGGTATAGGGTGGACTACCTTCTGAGTACTTGGAATGCACTGTTTGTTCCTTATGGCAATCCTGAAGATTGGCCTACCCCTAAAATTGAGCCAAACACAGATTGGATACGGCGTGGTAGGAGAAAACACATCCGTCAAGATATGACCATGGATGAAATGCAAGGTAGGCGACGGGGGCACCATCCTCGCCGTTCCACTTCTGACAGGCAGAGGCGAGGTATGTAACATTCAACCCTAATTATATTTCATTCTAATGTTGAATAGCTTACTAACTAACATATTTGGGCTGCAGAGGATCATAACGCAGCAAATGTAGCAGAGAATGAGTGAGTTATGGCAGAGGCAAGTGGATCGCAAGGGCCGCGGCAAAGCACAGCCAGAAGCTGTACAACAGACCGTGAAAATGCAAATATGATGTTTAGGGAGGCAATGGGAGTACTGGCAGGAGGGGAGGCGGTTGGAAAGCAAGGGCCTTCAGGTACTACCCAGCTAAGAAGGAGCACAACTCAAGCAGGTAGGAGGAGCACATCTGGCGCAAGGCCATCCGGTACAGCACACCAGCAAGAAGAAGGAGTGCAACCAGCTAGAAGGAGCACATCTCAATTAGGAAAGAGGAGCACATCTGGTACAGCTAACGAAGCGCAAGCAGGACCGTCCGGTACAGCTAACCGGCAAGACGAAACAGTGCAACAAGCTAGAAGGAGCACATCATCATGGGGATCTAGTCGGCTCATGGGAATAAAATTTAGATGGAGTCGTAGGAATTAACTTTATTTTGTGAATAATTTTTACTTTGAGGTTTGTATGAACTTTATTTGTATGTATTTTATTATGTTGCAGTTTTTTTATTATTATTTTCCAAATAAATTGTAGACGAGGAGGATGGACTTCTTTTTGTATTTTGTATTATTTTTCATTTTTGGATGTTATTTCTTTTTGTTGTATGACATAATAAATACTACCATAAAATGATAAAAATATATAACATACCTCCAACCATACCATAATAAAACATAACGAAACTAGGCGGTGAAGAGGCGGAGGGGCGAATTTCTTCTCTTTTTCCTTTTTTTATTTTCCTTTTTTCTGGCGGAGAGAGGCCTGGATCTGGCGGAGAGGCGAAGCAGACAGAGGGAGAAGAAGGGGTCGCGTGCTCGCGTGGGATATAGGCGTTTCAAGCCGCATATATTCTGTGCGGTTTGAATTAACAATTCAAGCCGCATATATTCTGTGCGGTATGAATTGTTAATTCAAACCGCAAATAATATATGCGGTTTGGGTAGAAATAAAATTCTTTTAAAAACGTGGTTATTTATATTAAAATAATTTTTTTTTTGGGTAAAAATAAAAATCACGGTTGACCACCTCAGTGTTTTTAACCTTAAAGTTGGAGCCCAACTAAACTGGAGCACAAAATAGCCTCACAACAAATGGTTGACAAACACGGAATGGCTTAACAAATTAGACCGATCCTTTTTTTTTTAAGTTATCATTTGAAAAATATATATATATATATATATATACAGAGTTAGACATAATTTTAAAATAATTTCAATATTATCAGGTGCGCATGTAATATATGAGTAGTACTCAAAGGTGGCAAGTAGATATGATCAAATTCCATTAAAATTCCAATGGATGATACCTTTGGGTGGTACTAAGATATTATTCGGTACGTATAACATTAAAATTGTTAATTTGTTTCTAATTTTGTGTCAATTCTGTATATTGTTTTTTTTTTTCAAATGGTAACTAAAAAAATTTCAGCAAATTAGAACGACCTCAAGGATCGTGCTAGAGCTCGAGAAAGAAAACTAAGAACATCTACATCTTAGCAACTCAAATGAGTTTCTAAATAACTGTTAACCACTTTTTAGAAATTAAGGTCTCTAAAGTTTCTAACTCTCACATTTCTGAAATTAATTTAGAATTTCTATTAAGCTATGTCAGCAACAAATTAAAAAGGAGAAAAAAATTGAGCCAATCTTTGATCAGTATAGAGTTTATAAACAGTTTCTTAATAAGAAACTTTACTGCATAGTTTCTAAATAAAAAACTCTCACACATCTCTAACACTGGATTAGAAACTGCCACAACAGATTAGAAACTCTAATAGTACCAGGGATGTAGATGCAGAAAGATATTTCAAAGAATAAAATTAAAATATTTGTAGAGGAGTAAAGTTAAAATATCAAAAAATTTAAAAATTTTGATAATTTTTATCGTTATTATATCACTAAGTAATGTCGTATATAAATTTTGATACTTTTTAGTATGAAGGTGTTCTGATGTATTGGATATACTGTCATGAGCAAAACTAGGGTGTGATGTGCTCAGCAAGAGGGATTGGTGAGCACACCTCCAAAAGGCTATTGGATTGACTTCGAACTACGAATTCAAACCGTTGAAATTCATGTACTTCGTGAGTGATGCATATACATGCAAAAAAATTTAAGTTTCAAATTCATTTTGTGCATGGTCAAGCGGTCAAAACAATGAATATTTTTTAAATTATTTTTTAAATTGTTTTATGTATTCATTTTTCATCATTGTTTTGACCGCTTGACCATGTACAAAATAAATTTGAAACTTTAAAATTTTTGCATGTGCATGCATCACTCACGAAGTACATGAATTTCAACAGTTTGGATTCGTAGTTCGAAGTCAATCCGATAGCCTTTTAGAAGTGTGCTCACCAATCCCTCTTGGTGAGCACATCACACCCTAGTTTTGCTTTACTGTCATTGTCGTCATTGAATGATTTCTTTTTATTTTGGGCCCTGGAAATGTACAAAATTTGTGACCTTAAATTAATGAAAAATTATGTTAATTTTGATTATAAATCTGTAATGTGACATGTTGATTGCACTTTAAAAAATAATATTTTTCCATTTAACTCTTCATAAAATATCAAATAATATATTCTTATTATATCCAATATTGTCACTACCAAGCCTTCCAAAAAAAAAAAAGACAACTTATGTTCGAAAAAAAATTACTGGCATTTTGAAAAAATATTACTGGAATTTAACTCCGGTGAAATTGCCTTTTGCAAGGAATCATAGAGAGAAAGGGCGGAGGGACATTCATTAAATAAGTGCATCGCCGTCTTTACATTATGTTTCTTGAGGTAGCAGGATGCTTAGAAGCAGTGGAGGAGCCACTATTGTCCAGAGTTGGGCATCTACTTTACCCTGGATTTTTTTTTTTTTTTTTTAAACTCATATTGTATTCGATTGTTGCTCTACTCTAGAAATTTTTTTGCTCTATCATGTGAAGTCCAAATTTCACAACACATGATGTAATTTGTAGTTTTTGAATTTTTACTTTAATATTATGATGAAATTTAAATTATTAATATTTTTGTCCACTCCTAGTTCAAATTCCAATTACGCCACTAAGTTAGAAGAGATTATCCATGTTTCATCAAATTGTCGATTAAATATTTTATTTTAAATTACTAATTATACAAATTATACACTATAAGTGGTATTCTCGCCTTCCAAATGTTTTTTTTTTCTCAATGTCTATGTAAACTTCTTTCTGAATGAAATTGTAAAAAAATAAAAAGTAAATGATTCGTTGGAATTCAATAAGTGATCATATTAGCTCTTGAGTTAAGAACAAGAGCGTTATGAAAAAGAAGATGTAACAGAGAATTCTGCCTTGTCGTTGAGTTAAGAACAAGACTGTTACGACTTTATCTTCTAACCAACTATGTTAAGCTCATCTTTAAAAAAAAAAAAAATTAAGTAATGGCCATTTAATGGCCGGTACTGTATTACAAAAAAAATTGTATACGGGCCATTTTTCAGCCGATAATAGATTAAATTGAATACCGGTCATAAAATAGCCAGTATGAAAATTTTTATAACTTTTGCGGATTTGAGTATATTAATTAATTTCTATTAAACTGTAGATATTAATAAAAATGTCGGCAGAGTTGGCACAATAAAATATACATTATAGCTTTTATTTGTACTTCATATTATTCTTTCCAACTTTTTTTTTGTGTAAATATTTGACAGAAACATCAATTTATGTTTTGATGTTATATGGCACGTGCACACAATCTCAAAAGATATATTAATTTAGGTTTATGTGCAATTGACTAGGAACAGATGTCAACGAAGATAGGAGCACACTTGTGCGGTGCATTAGGTGCTATCACCTTCCCCTTGTTTTCCCCAGTCCCTTTCAGAGATATTTTATTTTCTCATTGCTTTTTTTAGTAATAACAAATTCAATTTGGCTTGAAAATGACTACAAAGAGAGAAAGAGCCAAATTGTTTGAACAGAATATGTTGAATTAACATATTTCATCTCATCAGATAATATAAGAGACGCACTTTTTTTTTTTTTACAAAAAAATCAAGCATGATTGCCGACATCGTTCACATATAAACATAGTTGTGTGACGATCATCTGCGTATGACTCTTCAATTCGAGCTTCTAGGCTTAACTTTGTACACGAGTTAGATTGTGACTTTCGATCTTTGTTTGGGATCACGTGTCACGAGTTGTATCATTTCTTCATTGGGTAATAGAAAAGACACACCGATGAGATTGCGTTGCCCCGGAGACGTAGATATTTTAAATCAAATTCCGTTAACATCCGGCGTGTCAATCTCTCTTACTCTATCTATTTACTTTACATTGTTGATTGATTGCAGTTGTTTATTTTAAAAAACATCTAAAATTCTTTGAGTCACCATATTCACCTTCCTCTAGAAAGCAATCCAAAGTATAATTCCAAAGTATAGATAAGGCCAAAATTACCTTTTACAATAATTAAGCCCCTTTCTCCACTCATTATCAAATCAAAGAGCATCATCGCCTTAGGTGGTTGCAAAATCTTAAATATCTTCTTTTTATTCCAAAATGGTTCCTGGTATCCATTTTTTTTTATACTACGCCTCATTAATCTTAGTTTTAAGATTACCAGAATTAAGAGAAGCTTTTTTGTCACAACCACTAAATTCTTATTGAGGATATATAATATATTATACATTGATTAATTAAAACAAAAACTCAAAACTAACATCTTGCAAATTATGAGCCAGGAGAAATCTGATACCCTGAAACATAGTACTGGCCAGATCCAGCATCTTGGCTTGTGTAATAGACCATGCTAGGACTTACATGGTTGTGGATTCCCTCGTAAGTGGTTATCACGTAACTCGGGTCATCCTTCTCTTTCTCTACTCTCTTCTTCACTGAGCATCCCTCTGTGGAGCACTTGTAGTAATTCCTGTAAATTTTTTTGGATCAAACCATTAGAAACCATTAGACAAAAGCCATGAAAGTAATTAATGGTTGTTAACTTGTTATCAAGGTTTCATCGCCAATAATAATCATGGTTTATATTATACAAGAATTTGATCTAGCAGATAAGATTTATTTACCTTGGATTAGGGCTGTTCTTGACAGATTTCTTGCCATATTTTCTCCATTTGAAGCCGTCGTCGATTATCTCCACCTCAGATTTCATCCTGAATGCAATCCTTTCTGTTCTCGGCTTATTCATCCCGGTGATTTTACTGTTATTCATCAATTACAAATCCAATCAGCAAAAACAAAGAGGACCATGTATATATAAGTAATGATGGTACCAATCATTTCTAGTGTATTATTAATTGATCAAATTCCAAATTATTTTGATATTTAACATTACAAAAATCCCATGTATCAATGAATCATGTATTTTCTAAATACCTTTGCAAGCACAAAATTATCCATACCTTACACAGCTGTTGGCGCCGTCTACTGGTAAATTGACACCATTGCTTTGCACAGCTTGAAACAAACTGTTATCCATGAACTGCGAGAAAGCCGAATGTGTTGAAAGATCATCTCTTAAGTACTCCGATGGATCAAACGGCAGAGGTTGATCAGAATTGACATCTCCAGTAAGCCCAGTACCGAATGAAGAGGAAGCGGATCCTGATTCACACCCGGATCCACTAGAATTGCCATGGTGCAGGAAGTAGGAATTCATATCAGTATAGTGCAATTGATGAAGCTCTCCCACTGCCGCCATAATATATATAGATGGATTTGATATATAATTTAATTAATAAAAGTGATTGTGTTGTTGAAGTACTAGGTATATATGGGAGAGTGTGTGTGTTTATATATATATATATGGTTAGTTTCATGCATAATGATTTGGTGAGAAAGGTCAAAAGGGTAATTTTGTGTGGTACTGAGTGAGCTTCCTTACTAATTGGTAGAAAGTTCCATGTTGGTACCTTCAACAGCGCCGCCACTGCTGCCACGTAGGTGTTTCTTTTTTAGTAGAAAGCAGAGCAGCATCAGTTTATATCTTTTAATACAGACAAAGAATTCATGTCTTATGCTCCGACATTGACTCAAGTGCTTAGAAAATGCTGGCTAGATTTGGTGTTGAATTTGAGGTATTCAATTCAATGGCTTCTTTTTAGTCTTATGGGTACAAATTAAAAGAACGGTGTTTGGTTTGGTGTGATAGCTCTCTTTTTTTTCTTTTTTTGAGATAAACAGTAATAGCTCTATGAATGAATGTTAGATAGTCTCTACTATATTTAAATGAAATATATTTTCTCAGTGAATTATGTTCAAATCAAATTATACACTATAAGAGGAATCAGGTTAACGTGGCATCGGTGGTATATGTCACCAACTCTAAAATTTATCGGATAGACTTCAAACGATGAATTCATACCGTTTAAACCGATCTACTTTATGAATGATGTGTATATTGTATACATGCAAAGTTTATAACTTTTCAATTATTTTTCCTCAAAAAAAAATTTCAATATTTTAGTGCCATGCAAGTCAAGCGGTCAAAAAATGATGAAAAATAAATGCGTTAAAATTAACTTAAACGCTCTCACATTTGACCACTTGACTTGATACTAGATAAATTCAAAAAAATATAAATTTTGTATGTAAAGACATCACTAATGAAGTAGATTGATTTGACCAATTAATTTGAATTCGTCGTTTGAAGCCTATTTAATATGTTTTGAAGTAGATAGTATTTAATTAGACTGAAATATCATCAATATCACGATATCACGGTAGCCGGACACCTACAAGATATAAATTCTGATATATATATATATATATATATATGTGCATATATGTGCATATATGTGCATATATGTGCATATATGTATATATATATCTGTCTATACATATATATATACAGATATCTATACATATATATATACACATATCTATACATATATATACACACATATCTATACATATATACACACACATATACACACACATATATACACACATATATACACACATATACAAACACATATATATACACATATATACACACACATATATATACACACACATATATACACACACATATATATACACATATATATATACATATATACATATATATATACACATATACATATATATATACACATACACATACACATATACATATACACATACACATACACATATACATATACATATACACATACACATACACATATACATATACATATACACATATACATATACATATATATATATAAAAGAATAATTATTTCAGTACCCGCATTTAGAGGAATAATGTACTATGGTCCCGCTAATTATTATTCTAAAATTCCAGCAACACCCTTCCTCTATGATCCCCACTAATTATATGGTCCTCCTTTCACAGTCCATGCACTCGTTCCCGTGTCAACCTTCATAAATATAAATCGTGTCAACCTTCGTAGATATAAATACTTGCAAGATAAGATATTAATACTTGAAAAATAATATATTAATACTTTGATGCGTAACTTGTTATGATCATCCCTTTTCCAGTCCCCCAATGGTCCCCGCATCAACCTTCCTCTAATGAAGTAGTGGGGACCCCGTATCACCGCATCAACCTTACCCAATCATCCCCGCGTCAACCTTCCTCTAACAAAAATAGTTGACCACATATGTATAAATACTTTAGTGCAGAGGTATAAATACTTGCAGTACTTGATATTAATACTTTCAGACGTCATCTAGTGTCATACGTAAAAAATATTTGCAAATATAGGAATAAATACTTGCACGTCGAGGTGTAAATACTTGTGTGGCGATGAGCCCCCAAAAGTACGTCATTATGGATCTCATTTGAAAGAGAAAATTGCGTAGAAGACGTTCGTGGTTTTAGATTCGCAAAATTCCTCACAGATCATTAGAAATATGGACGACATTGAACGGAGAAAAAAAAATTCACCTCTAAAAACGTTTATGGTCCCCCCATGTAGATTTAGTGGTCCCCCATAGATATTTATGGTGCGGTATGTTTGCACTAGTACAAAAAACCCCTTCACCGACCCTCAACCACCGACTGTTTTAATATGTAACAGTCGGTGTAGAGACGGCTGGTAAAATCGTAAATAAGAAGAAACTTAACACCGACTGTTCCACTACAAAAAACCGTCGGTGAACCAACACCGACTGTTCTTTTAAAAAACAGTCGGTGTTGCTCATACCCTACACCGACTGTTTTTAAAAAAAAACAGTCGGTGTTGCGCAGTGACCAACACCGACTGTTTTTGTAAAAACAGTCGGTGTTGCTCATACCTACACCGACTGGTTTTTATAAAAAACAGTCGGTGTTGAGCAGTCACTAACACTGACTGTTTATTTAAAAAACAGTCGGTGTTGGTGATTCTCTACGCAGACTGTTTTTTTAAAAAACAGTCGGTGTTCAGTGATTCTCTTCCGAAAATTTTTGTTCTGCCGCGAAATTTTTCGTTTTCTCTTCTAAAATTCATTTCCCTCTTCATTTTGCGATCGCGATCTCCAAAAAAACCCCAAAATTTAAGTCAGCCTTGCCTCTCCCAAATTCATCTCCCTCTTCCCAAATTCATTTCCCTCTTCCCAAATTCATTTTGCGATCGCGATCTCCAAAAAAACCCCAAAATCACGATCTGCCTCTGCCTCCGCCGAGCACCCGCACCCGCACCCGCACCCGCACCCGCACCGGAGCACCCACCCGAGCACCCGCACCTGAGTACCCGCTGGAGCGCCCGAGAACCCGCCTTGCTGCCTCGCCCCGCCCTGCTGTCCTTCTCGTCAGTCAAGTTTGAAGCGCCTTGCTGCCTCGCCCCGCTGGAGCGCCTTGCTGGAACACCTGAGCAAAAACCTCGCCCCGCTGGAGCGTCGATCTTTAGCAAATCCGGCCAAACATCAGACGTGTTCTCACCTTCGTCCTCTCTCCCTCTCTCTCAACCAAAAAAATGTCAAAAATCTCTCTCTAGTTCTCTAATTCCAAGTCTTTACAATCAAGGGTTTCAACGGAACTCCAGCGGTATGTGTTGCTCTTGGGCCAGTCGCTCTTATTCTTTTTTCTTTTTTTTTTACAAAATTAGATCAAAATTGAGCTGAAAAGAAAGAGTTTTCTCTCTTTTTTTATGAGGGTGAAGGAAGGGGAGACTGAGAACAACTTGGAGGAGATAAAGAAACAGCTCTCTTCTTCTAGCTCAGCCCTATATTTCCTTCATGGACCTCTTCTCAAACGAGATGAAATGGTATGGCATCTAATTCGTTGTTGTTTGCTCAAACTACTGCCTATTTTTCTTGAAATATGTTCTCTTTTTGTTATTCTATTATTACTACGCCGGTAGTACCCTTTTATTGCTGAGTTTGTCCAATAGAAGAAATCAGGATATATAAAGTGTAATTTTTTTGATTTGAATAGAATTAGACTGCAACACCCGTAAGAGATGCTTCATCTGCTTGTAGTTTGTACCAGTATTGTGGTACAGGAGCAAGGTGAATTCCCCCTTTCCTGGTGCAAGGAATTAGAAAGACGAATTTGGTTGAAGTCCCCGTGTTGTTCTTGCAGTAATATAATTTGTCTATTTAGCATATCTTTCTTTCACTTTTGTATTTTTGTACAAAGATATTCTTCTCCAGAGATTTATGATAGCGACTTCACGACTCCTTTACCTGCTGTAATTGATAAATGCATTCAGTCTTCACCAAAGCACCGGCTTTATCAGGTGAAACAACTAATTGGTTAAATAAACCTATCTCACAAAATTAAATAGGTTTAGACATGGCATAACTTCTTTTTTTAATCAGAGTTCTGTAGATAAGGCTGTTGGTTTTCAAAATTGCAACAAGAGCAAACTCCCTAGTTTATTGGGAAATTCAAAGTTAAGTACTGCAGTTATTGATATTTAACACCACTAATAGAATATATTAATCAGAAAGGATTAAACTATTCAAAGTTGAAATGTTTAAGTTCTGCAGTTAATGAAGTCAATGTTTTTTTTCTTGTTTTTTCTCATAGTTTATTCTGTACAATTAACTATGTTTGTTCAAAAGATCAGTTGAGTCCTGCATACCACCTTGTTTCAGCTGCAGAAGCCGGTGCTTTGGTTAGTATACTTTACTTTTGCGAGATAGTAAAATTTAATTGAATTTAACCTTTTATTTTCTTGCAACATTGCTTTATCAGGTGTCCTTGTGTACCAATCCAATTTGGCTGGTAAAGACAAGACTACAACTTCAGGTGCCAGCAAACCACTCCAGGCCATATTCTGGATTTTACGGTACACCTTATTTTTTATTTTTTGCCTTATTATTATTTATGATTGTAGAAAGTATCTCTTAGGTTGGTTGCTTGAAATGCATCACTTAATCATAGACAGGGTATGTTGGATACAAACCATTTGCCATTATACAAAGACGATATTTCTAATAGAACGTATAGTTATGCTTTTTGTTTTCTAATACTTCCATGTGTTTATTCTTATGTGAACCTGTTTATTTAATTTATTTCTCTTCTTTTGCAATGAAAATGATAAGGTCAGATGCTATGAGAACCATTCTGAAAGAAGAGGGATGGCTTGCACTGTACCGAGGCCTGGGACCCAGCCTTTTTCTGGTACGCAATATAACCTTTGTTAATTGGGCATGAGAATTTTTTTCAAACTCAAGTTAAACCTGGGTGCTCTCGTATTGAAAATGACAGCAGGATTTATCATTACAAATGTTAAGCCGAGATGGACGCTTTACCCTGGTATAAATTGGCTTCACTGGTATGAGCGCCATAAATAATCTCAAAACTTTTATCAATAGGTGACACATGGGGCAATCCAGTTCACAGTGTACGAGGAGCTAAAGAAAGCCGTACTATATGTTAAAAGGCGAGAAATAAAGTCAAATAGCTTGGGTGGTGAGGAGCTACTGGTAAGATAAATTTATGATCCTTTTGTGTATTGTATGATTAATTAAGGTCCTTTCTTACATTATTCCATACCCCCAAAACTTATTGGTTGATATATGTGTGCTTTCTTTCTCAAAAGAGTTCTTTTGATTATCCGACGCTTGGTGCTGCTTCTAAAGTTGCTGCCATGTTATTCACCTATCCATATCAGGTAAGCTTGCAAATTAACTAACTTGATGGAAATCCCAATAATGACCTTGAAGTTTCTTTGCAAATGCACATTTGGGCTTTATGGTTGAGAAAATTATCATATGTAAAGAAAGCCTAATGGCCCATTTATCTTGGTATATTTTGTTTGCAATTCCAGGTTGTCGTACCAAAAACATATACCAAATACACATCAAGAAAAGTTCTCACCACAGGATGGGTTGAAGGAGAAAAGCTATCACAGAGCAAAGAAAGCGATGTTGGCATAATACTTATTTAGGTATAGAGCATTTCTCATGAGTTTTAGCTATAGAGCATTTCTCATGATTTTGGTTATTTAGGTATAGAGCATTTCTCATGATCTCCTCAGTTGGCTAGTTTTAGCTTTTATGTTATTACTCCGATGTGGGCATAATACTTATTGTAATGTTTGTTTTTTTGTTTTGTTTTTAATTTGTAGATGAAATGGTTACACTACTTATTGTTTTGTTTTTACTCCGATGAAATGGCATAATACTTATTGGTTTCTGTTCTTACACTATATTGCTTTTATGTTCTTACCACGTCTACAGGTGCCACAAAAAAAAAAAAAAAAAAAAATCTGTGCTGGGCACCTACACCGACGGTTTTTTCAAAAAAACAGTCGGTGTTGGGCGCCTACACCGACTGTTTTTTCCAAAAAACAGTCGGTGTTGGTACCCTACACCGACTGTTTTTTAAAGAAAACAGTCGGTGTTGGTACCCTACACCGACTGTTTTTTCCAAAAAACAGTCGGTGTTGGTACCCTACACCGACTGTTTTTAAAGAAAACAGTCAGTGTTGGTACCTACACTGACTGTTATTTGCCCGTCAGTAAAGATATACCTATACCGTCGCCGCCATCACCGACGCCTCAATAACAGTCGGTATAGGGTTTTTTTAACAGTCGGTGAAGGGGTTTTTTGTACTAGTGTTGGGAGATTTTATTGGGAGACAATTATTTACATAAAAATTGTTCACCTCATAGGTAGAAATATTTATGTGCATATGTATAAATACTTTATTGCATATGTATTAATATTTTAGAAAAAAAATTATGTGCTGGAGTTTTTGTGGTCTCCCAAATAGTTATTGAAGTTATTATGCAGGTACAGTGCGAACTGTAGCGCGGGTACTGTTATCAGCTTCATATAAAAAAATAACAAATTAACCCCTTCTTATTATTCATTAAAAAATTTTATTGTGTGAACTGATCTACTTGAATGTTTTGAAAATATTTGTTGCTTAGGACGTGATAGACGGTGCATCCCAGAAGCTACGTTAATATATAGTGCTTAAATACGCTCCGGCTTAATTATCCATAAAACATTCACTCACATCATATATATATATATATATATATATATATATATATTCCACTTATAGCTAGCTAGATATGCTTTGCTGTTATCTGAATTAACCACTAAGTCGCTATCAACCACTCCTAAGTAAGTAACTTTCTAAGCCTCATGTTCTAAGCAACTTCGGTTGAGATTGATGTTTTATTGGCTGAGGTAATCAATTACATGTATAGATTTGTTGCTATGGACCATGTTCATGCATGTTCAGTATTTAAGCTAGCTAGCTAGATTCTCCTATGCAAATTAACAAATAAATTAATTAATGATGTTTCCTTCAAAATTTTATATATTATATTCATCGTCATAAACCCCAAACCTCTAATATTTACTTAATAAAATTTTCAGAAATATCAAATGTACCCAAATTTACAGGCCAATTAACTTATTCCACCTCTGCTTCCTTGAGCAAAAATTTTACTTATTTATTCAAGCATATATCTTGTATTTCTCTCTAGCACTTCCTGTATTTGGTTTACAGTAGTGAGAAAAAAAAAACAGAAGAGATAAGGAAGCATCTCCAATTAGGGGTGTTCCTTGGGTCCGGTTTAGTCGGTTTTGAACCGAACCGAATTAGTTTGGACCAAACGGTTCGGTTTTTTCGGTTTAATGGTTCGGTTCGGTTTGGTTTTTTAAACCGAATTATAATTTCGGTTCGGTTCGGTTTGAAAATTTTGAAAACCAAAATAACCAAACCGACCGAAATTTTATATATTATGAATTTGGTCCGGACCGCCCCAGTTTATTTCTTAATACCCCGGTTTATTTCTTAATCAATTGCTTTAAATACTTCGGTTTATTTCTTAATATTCCGGTTTATTTCTTAATATCCCGATTTATTTCTTAATACCTCGGTTTATTTCTTAATATACTTCGGTTTATTATAAAATCAATTGTTTTAAATAAAAAAATTAATATATTTCGGTTTGAACCGAACAAACCGAAATAAAACTTTGGTTCGGTTTGGTTCAGTTGCAATGCTGAATCAGTTCGGTTCGGTTTTATTTTTAAAACCGAAATATAACTTTGGTTTGCCTAGTTCGGTTCGGTTTCAACTGAAACGAACCGATGAACACCCCTATCTCCAATTTTTTCTTTTTAACTTTTAGCATAGCTTCAATAAAGAAATAATGAACTAGGTAAATATGAAAGATTTTGTGGTTTAGTGGTATAAATATATGAGTTCTACAATTCCACAGAAAAAAGAATGTAACTTTGAAATTTGAATATATATATATATGACGTACGGACAATGAAAGGTTGTCTTGATTACGTGACGTCACTTAAAAGTTTCAGATTTACATAATGGTCCATTATAACAATATATTTACAACCTTAAACTCAACTAGTCCGGCAAAAGAGTTTAACATTAAGCATTACAATTTATTAATGAATCCAGAATAAGTAAGTTAATTAATTAATTAATTAACCTCATCGGAACAAGATTTCAATATACAATTAAAAGAGTACAGAAACTTATTTTTAATTAATATTTAAAAAGATTTTTATTTGAAAATTAGGTGACATCTTTTGGAACATTATTAGGTGACATTAAATTGGGGAAACCAAAAATACTCATTTGATTCCAAAGTCCGTATTTTATTTGATTCAATTTTGGCCATCATACAGCTAGCAATGCATGTGCTGTTCGCCGCATGTAATTAATGCCATTCATTTCAACCATTTTTTACACAACTCTGTACATAATTATATATACTTTGCAACTCAAGATGTGTTGGCAATATATATATTTTTTTTAACACACTACTACAAAAAAAAAACCATTCACCATCTGTTCAAATTATACTTCACCATCTGTTGTTGAACCGATGATTATGTCCCCGATAGTAAAAGTATGTACATATATGCCATTAGAGGCATAACTACATGGTAAGAAAAGGGGCTAAGCTCCCTTATCCTTTGAAAATTTTGCATTATTTACCTTCAAAATTTTAAATTTTACAAAAATTATTATTATTAGCTCCCCTCATAATATAAAATTACATGACGCTTATTCATCCAGCCTCCTTTATCTTAATTTTCTAGTTCCGCCCCTATATGCCATCGGTTGAAAACATATGGCGTTGGTCACTTCACCATTTGTTCAAAACTTAATAAACAGATGGCGTTGGTCACTTTCACTGTCTGTTCGACTTAACTATTTAACAGACGTTGGTCCCTTTACTATTACAACGGAGTTTCAAACTTCAGACTCTCTATTTTTCAGAATTAATTTACCAATTTGAATATATACTAATTTTTCCTCCATATACAGTTGAAACAGTTTGAACACATTCAACTTATGCACTTCTTATTTGAGAATACATCTTAATCATGGGTTAATATAGAACTTGACAAAAAGCTAATATATTTCTTTTAAATTAAAAAAAAATCCTTAGTTTACTTTATTAGTAGATGAACAATATTTCCATTAAATATACATAATTCTGAAAATCAATGAACAATAATACAGTATATATATCTTATATAAAAGATACTCAATTTAATCTATTAATTATTAACATTTACTTAATTGTCTTCTTTTAAAGATTGACAGTTATTATTTTGAATATATACTAAGATATATAAATTTACTCATGGTTGGAAAAGCATTGCATTTCAAGAAAAAACTGATAATATACAGAATTGGCTCAAGGTACTAGCTAGGTTGATACAAGGTAAAAGAGAAGAAATGAAAGAGGAAAGAAAGGAAGAAAGCCTAGCTAGCTAGCCATGAAATACTAAGGCTCACAACTACAGCTACATTAATTAATTTCCTAGTGAACTTGGTGGCATATGCATTCCGGCAACATAATACCGACCAGAAGCGGCATCTTGTCTTGCGTCGAAGACCACGGTCGGACTTACATGATTGTGAACTCCCTCGTAAGTGGTTATCACATAACTCGGATCATCTTTGTCTCTCTCAACTCTTTTCTTCACCGAGCAACCCTCCGTTGAGCACCGATAGTAGTTCCTGCACGCGTATCATATGAAAAGCATGCACTATTCAGGCTAAGGCATAGCTTGTGCTTGTACATGTATACAACAATGTAAATTAATTTCATTTTTCCTATCACCAATTTAATTTCATGCTCATGCAGTTATCTTCCTGTCCTGATGCATAGATGCTTGCTAATTTATTGCACAACAAATAAACATATTTAACCCTGTGTAACTGTGATCAATGTTTTAATTAAAATCTTTTAGGTGGTATTCTATGTCTTTAATTACCTTGGATTAGGGCTATTCTTCACAGACTTCTTTCCATATTTTCTCCACTTATAACCATCATCTACTATCTCTATCTCTGATTGCATCCTAAATGCAATCCTTTCAGTTCTCGGCCTCTCCATCGCAGCCGCTGCACTGTGTATATATATACAAATGATAAACTCCGATATAAGCAAATGAGATCTCACTGATAATTAAACTCCGATAAGCAAACGGGATCGATTAAATGTTTTGTTGTTCTAACTTCCAAGTTATAACAAATCCATAATTGAAAATTTAATTATCATTAGTAACAATAATAAGAATAATATATACTAATTATAATATAAATTCTGTGCACTCGCCTTGCGCCGCCACTGCTCGTTGGTACATCAACCCCGGCACTGTTTTGCGCAGCTTGAAACACAGCACTCTCCATTTGTGGTGCACTCATGCCGCCTTGCATTAATGGTGCACCGACAGGAGCACCTTGCATCAATGGTGGCGGGATGAAATTGGTGGGTCCCAGTCCCGGTCCATCAAGATGT